>CABFOV010000026.1:302047-409551 GCA_902141375.1 Timema poppense | reverse complement strand
GTTCAATCTTCGGTTCCGGCAAAGATTTATCTGATTACCAAACCCTTCCTTCACCTCTGACAAGACATCTTGCTAATGTGGGGAATGCCAGGCCTCCACCGTGGTTCGGATTCTACGTTAAACTGTAGGTCCTTCATTTCATCTCACAATCACCCTACCATTACACATTAGCGTAAGTGCGTATAACCCGAACGGGTAGTAAGACGCGGTGCTAATAATAATAATAATAATTATTATTATTATTATAAACGATCCTTGTTTCATAGGGCATAGTTCATGGGATTTCTTAAACGTGAAAGGATAAGTTGAAATCGTGAATTAGTGATGTGTTACTGTTAGTTTGTTGGTTATTTAGAAAAAGGTGGGTGTCGGCACAAACACTCGTCCATTCAATAAGTTGAGTCTATAGTTTGTTCAAACATATTTTTCGTTTGTTTTTATATTTTTAAATGTACATTTTCAAATAGCTACCCACCTCCCTCTCCCCAAACCATAATCCTGGGTGTGCCACTGCACCTGAGAATACCATAAGAAATAATATGCCTATTGGTTTTGTTTCACTCATGTTGATTAGCCTTGATCATATATTATTGAAGAAAGTTAACGCTTGTACAACACTTGTCACTGTTCAAACGACAAAACAAAGCTACTCTTTTAATTGCCGGTGGCTGTTGTATCAATGATAGCTCATCGTTAGACGATGGTTTCCACACGTCCATACCAGACTCTGCCTTGAGTTATGAGTGAAGAGTGACCCTGAGAATGGGACGAGTCCTGAATAGCTTACTGGTACCCTCAGTCAAGGGTCCCGTGTGGTCAGGTGTAATTTTTCAAATTTACGAATAAATTACTTTATTGGGTTCATATTCATCACATATATGTATACGATAAATACATTGTAGTCGCTAAGTCTAAATAAATCGGCTGTGTGTTAATATGCTAGAACGTCCGGACCATATCTTGTATTATAAGAGATAAAACTCTTGACGCCATATTTTTACATATTTCGGAAAAGATTTACATATGCACTACTATGAATGATAATTTCTTACTTAAATTAGTCAAATAGAGTGAGAATAGTGACAAAAATGCTCTAGAAATGTTTATTTTTTATTTTATTATTTTAGTTAAATCATACGTATATTTCTGTGTACATAATCATGGATATTCGATAATGAATAAAATAGTAATCATGAAAACGAAAACAATCCAATTTAATTTAGAACCTTATTTTTCCCCCCTCGCTCCACAGCTTACTATCTGTCCTATTTACATGATTACACTAAAGGACCAGGATGAAAAATAAATTATTTAGAATCTGACTACCAACTCTTACGTAAAGGGAAGGTCAGAAACTATTTAGAAGAAAACACCTCAATGGACTTGGATGAAATTCGCGCCTTAACCACCCTCGCACCTAAAAACAGACAAGGTGATTCTGGTGCCTTAGATTAGTTCTAAATTAGATAAAATGTTGACCAAGAAATAGTAAAGTTAAAGTATTAGTTTAAAAAAAATCAAAGGCACGCAAATTCACATAGAATTATGTTTTTGTTCTAATATCAATATCAATATCAATTATTTAAATATTAAAATAATATATGCATATAAACCAGTATACCCATAATACAGATTAACTTATGTGTTCTATATTTATTTAAAATACCAAAATTATTAATATCTTATATCCTGTTAGTTTGTTAGCTAAAAAGGCATCCATAAATATCTAGACTAATTTTATGACAATTGAAATATACACTTGTCATCATACTGTTTTAGTCACATTATTCCATAACACCTTGTATATAGCTAGTTGGGTTTGACAGTAATAATTATTATTACGATGTTGACATTAAGAGACTAATATAATCTACATCATACATCGAGGACAAATACATTTTAATTTGTTTCTAATGAGATCGTTCACTTGACGTTTGTAGACGCAGGAATGTAGTAATTACTATTTCTATAGGAAGCCATATA
The DNA here is from genome assembly GCA_902141375.1 of Timema poppense. NCBI lineage: Eukaryota > Metazoa > Arthropoda > Insecta > Phasmatodea > Timematidae > Timema > Timema poppense. The sequence goes on along the minus strand of CABFOV010000026.1, from coordinate 407,568 downwards.
GTATAAATAATACCATTTAAGTTTCTCATTTATTAGTATTGTTTTAAAGTGGACACGCTTTAGATATAACTCAAGTCTGAACTATCAACATGAAAATGGTAAGTAGCCTATTGTATAACGATTATAACATTATTTAGGCATACTCTTTAGAGTTGAATCACGATCAATATAATGCCGTTTATAAAATAAGATGTTTCGTCACTGAATAAATAGAATTTTTTTTTTTAAATCATGCTTAGATCTTCTGTCATTAAATTGAATTGATCCCCTAAATACATTGAGAACTGATTGATTTGTTTTTGAATCCTGACCAGGGATTCCCAAATGTATCATTAGTAAAAATGATAGGAATCGTTTGGACTCCATTGTAAACATTGAGCTCCAATGTGTTAAGCACCCCTTAAAAACATAAAATATAAAATAGATTAAACTATTGTCACTGTTTCTTGCAAAATAAAACCTTGGATATAATTCTAACTAGTTTAGTTAAATAAATCCATATTTTTATAAGCAGATTATATTTCAACTAGTAGACCCTATCAGTTTGAATTATTATTACGTACTATATCCAAACTCGACTCAGTGAAACAAATTTCCTTACCATTAAATATTGGACGTTTGAATTAATGTATTAATTATTTTCAAATACAATTTCAAATTTGACGGGAATCAAACATGAAAGCTATGTTTTAAATATACATTGCTTTATTACCGGATTGTATATGTTCGTCCTTAATACATATGGTTTTAAGGCAAATACTATTATGGTTGTGTAAGATAGTCAGCAATAGGTATCAAAACACTGTAGAAGTAATTGCTGTTCTGATGAATTTTAATATTATTTTTGAACAAGTGTTGCGTTAAACACTATGTTAAATTTAAATTGTGTACTTACTATGGGATATTGAAAATTATTGTTGAATTCACTTATTTACATAGAAGAGCCTACATGATAAATTTGTAGCTTTGTATTAAATTCATTAGACTATACATATAAGATACTTTTATTTGGTAATAGCTATTTGCAAACTAATTGATTATTACTTTATTTTGTTTTGAAACCCCACTTTTCGTATTTAAATTATATAAATAATATTAAGGGTAATAATTATAAATCCATTCGGTCTTGACAAATCTAATATTTTTTAATGTAAATTTACCCAATATTTTTAAATTTGAAGTATAAATGTTATTTTATACTGTGTGTTTATTATATTCTTAATTTTTATTTTAAGATAATAATGGATTGATAGTTCTAATTTAAAGTAATAATAGTTTTTTTATCTTAATGATATGTGTACATAATTGTAAAATATTACTTTTAGGATTTTTTTACAACTGGATTTAAATTTCATTTAGTAAGATTTCGCCGAATAGCAATGGTTTGAAATGATCATATTTGCTACTTATTAAGAACGACACTGTTTATAATAGTTAATTTAAAAATTACATACAGATCCCATATTTAGAAAATAGTATTTATTTTAAAATAAAGATTAACTGTTGACTTTTATCTATATAGAAGGAGCGGAAAGGTAAACGAATTTTGAGGATTGTAAACATTCGTTCAGTAAGACTCAGTCAATGATTGACTACAGGGTTAATCTCAAAAATTAGAATTTTGAAATATTATTTTTCGTTATCTGTAACAATAACGATTCATCTATAACGCGATTGAGATTGCTTTACTATAGATGTTCAGATAACCTGCGGTATTGAAATTAGTATTGCCAGTTTGTAGTCCACTCTATTTGTAACTAAATAAGTATATCTTTAATTAGAGACATAGTATGTATATTATAAACATAATATATTAATATTAAATTTCCTTATTATAGTGCTGTTCGTTCTTAGAAAACGATGATCTTGACATTCTAAACACTAAAGGGTGACTGGTGACATTTGTTGAAATCTCTGATTTCTATTTTTCTAATAAAATATAAATGAAGCTTATTTTACAATAAAATTAATATAAAGCTAACTAAACTCATTGTGTTATAAATAATGTACTTTGGCTACCTCATAGGTGTTCATGTTTCATAGACTTCGATAATACGGGAACACAATATTTTAGTTTATATATTCTCCAGTATAAAGGCACATAATTGATCAAAATTGAGGAAATGCTTCCATTTAACGTGGAGCTATAAATCCTATTCGCAAAACTACCCCATGTAAATCAAATTGAAATTCGAACCTCAACCTCCCTTTTAACTTCTAGTCCAATCTGAGAGCATGTGCTGTATTCATAATTTATGATGCCAAGCTATTTTAAGCAAATAACTCCGGGGTAACATTTTGTTGAGATGATGACTGTTTGGACTTCGGTATAGTTTTTGAATGAAGTATCCTCACTTGATTGCATTTAACGTATTTTGGGACTGTAGTTATGAAACACCCTGAAACGAATATAGTTCATGACAAAATATTAATAAAATAAACATTGTTTAGTTTGACCATTTTTGATATAGTAACAATGTAGTACACATAGTAGGAGAGGGCTCGAATCCAGATTTTGTTATGGGGATGGTTATTTCCAGTGACAGATGCTGGTACAAGAGAACAGCATATCAAATATGAATAAGCAATACATATATATGTATTCTTTTTGAATTACGACGTAAGGCAATGTTGTAAAAAACAATACGTTACGCTCATCTGGAATTTAACACTGTATCTCATTGTTCAGAGGCATTCCCCTGATAACACACCTTAACTTGTTTGTATATATTCAGTTTTCTATACACTCGTATACTCTCATAATAAATTTTGAAAATACATGATCCTGTTAAATTTAGGAGAAAAAATGTATGATTATTTTCGGAGTTCTTTGGAAAATATGACCTAGACCAAAGATGTCCGTTTTTTGTGTTTTTATTTGTTCTTTAAGCATTATTCAATATTTATTTTTTTATAAATTTCCTTAGATTTGATGCAATTAAATTATGACGAGTTTTGAAAATTTAAATTAGAAATTACCTCTATTGTTAGTAAATTATTCTTAAGATATGCTATACATATTTTATAAAAAACTCTTCTATTTAATAATTTTGCTGAAAAATTTAATATACCATTTTTTTACAATTATATTTGAGGTTCATTAAAATGTAGTCTTTAGTTGTCAGCCTTATTAACAATATTCAAGATATTGATCTGAATGTCCCGGTTTGATTTATAGTCAGTGCAATCATATGAAAGTCATAAGAGATCATATCGACACTGGTTTTATTAGATTATTTTAAATAAACTAGTTATCACACTATGGCGAAAAGTTTCCCTAGTTGACATTCTTCTTGTCCAAATAATAGGGTTTGTAGTAAATCCCAGAAATGGTTTATACGTTTTGTGATTTTTATGCAAATCTAAAGCTCAATATCTTATTATAGAGACTTCAACCACAGCTTTTATGGCATCATAATAGCATCCATGCATTCACTGATTAGCGTGAAATATATAAAGATATACTTGCCTATTTTTTATTGGATAACAGAATGTTAAGATAAAACATTGTAAATTAGTTAATATAGGTGAGTACTATATAAGTTTATAACATGTTTAAATAAATTGTTATACAACACTTTTCATTACATGCACATAGTATGATCTAAGATTATATTTATATTTCACATACATTTTTATAGTTAAAATTAATAATAGCATAAAAAATGTGACAAATTTGGATTCATTATTTTTGATATATTTACTGATAAACAGGATAAACAGCCATTTATAAATCCAGAACAAGATCATTCTAAGCATCCATACGAAATAAAGAAATAATAATTATTTTCTAATAGTGTAATTTTGTAAAAATCTATTTAACAGTTTTAAAAGATTTTCTTTCTCTCCCATGTAGATTTAATAAATGTTACTTCAATTTCTATTATTTTCCCCTTCCTATTTATTCTCTTTTAAACATGTACGCGTATATTCTAATCTCAACCTTTAATTTTCATACGCCTCACCTCTTAAAACATGTCAAATAGTGAATATAAAATAAAATATTTTGTTAAATTTCGGGTGCCAAATATTATTATCTAAGGTATCTCTTTAACAAAGGTGTACACCCTTTGCATGGCAATATGAGTAACCATTACAAAACCATATTAAATTTCAGATGTTCCATATGAATATCAATTATTAACAAAATTATACACAGTTTTTGTCTCGTCTAAAGTTAAAATATTCTTGTCCTAGTTTATGTGAACCTAAACTTAATTATTATTTTTGTAAATAATACCCCAGGGAAGATTAACTCCCACAGTGATTTTGATTCACATTGGCACTCAGATTTCAAAGCCTATATTTTAATTTAAACTTTTAAAATCATATATTGGTAAATCTTTGATAAATTTGCCTTACTTAATAATAATGCTTCGTGTAATCTTTTGACGAAGTAACAAATATAGTCATTTATAAACTATTAATGCATTTAATATAAATTATGATAACATCCTTTCTACAATACAGATATGTTGTATTTAATTTATCTTATAAATAATTTATAAATAATTTTAGACAGGTCTATAAGAATTTTACTGAACGTTTGCCCTTTTCAATATTAAAAATTAGTGCAATAATAAACAATATTAAAGAACCATAATTAAATAATTTTGATGGATTTACAATAGGCCAATTGCTTGTAGAATGTTAAGAGGTAGGTTCGTGTGCTAATGATTAAAATTTTCCAGCTTAGTGAACTACCAGCAGCTATCTAATTGTTTCTGAGGAAAGCCAAAAAGCTCCTGGTTTTGTTAGAAACACAATCAGTTTAATCTGTGTCTTTTTCAAATGAGCTCAGTTCATAGATGACATTTGTGTGAAATTATAACACTTCTGTCAACTCCTTGTACATTTTTAGCTGGGCCTGGTTTGAGTTCTTCCCATATCCATTTTGTCTTATTTAATATTTTAATCTCGTCGTGAGGTTGTCATAAATAAGGCATATACTATAATTTCAGGGAGTATTATAGAATGCATCTTTAAAGGTAGTTTTTATATAACCTTAACTTTTAATCTAGCAATAAACCTATTGCGAATAACCCAGGGGGGTTATAAAATACGGTTTAGAAAATTATAGTGTAATATCGTACCAAGGGGAATATTTTACATAAAGTACATAATAAACATACATTTTTTCAAATTAATTATGACTTTTTATATTCAAAGTTCAATCAAAATCGTTTGTAATGAGTTTTATTTTAAAATAAAAACATCAGATTAATAACAAAACATTTAAAAAAAGTCCAAAGTGACCGAACGGGAAAAACCACAATATTCCTAATGAAAAGTATTTATGTAATTTGTATCGTTTTGGGAGTTTGTTTAAAAATTTTAATAATATATTAACCCTTGGTATTTAATTTATTAGCTGTCCAGAAGAAGATTTGGGTAAACCTAGTCTCACAATCTACCCTGATGCTACACCCCTGGTAAAATGAAAAATATATTACACCATATTTTGTCGCGTGTTTCTACCACTATTACGTTACTTTATATATTATCCATACTGTGAGACGGGTCCTTTACTGTAAAATTACTGGAGACGTTCACTGATGTGTGCGAGGCTAATGTTCACTATTACATTTCATTATATCGATTAGTGTTTCCAGCCTGTAGCCTAGGTCAGTTTTTAAAAATTCAAGTCATATATTTATCCATTACCGGCTTTATAGGCCTGTCTTAGCTTAATATACCTTATAATACAACTTAAGACTAGGACAAGCACAACATAAAGTCCACGGCCATTAATTTATTAATGTGAAAGAGTAAACCCATATTTCATTAATGATAAATTTTTCGGCCAAGGGCGGAATCGAATCTGGGACCATTATCTCGGTAGGGAAACACGCTATTTACTGAGATAGTGTGTAAGATATTATTATTAAATATTGGTTGGTGGCAATTTAACGCATTTTCTTAAATACAACTAAGTATTGTTAACGATTTTTATTTTTATGCACATTAGTATGCAAAATCTCAGTAGTAATTTAAAAAATAATTATAATCGTGTATTGAAAATAACATATTTCAAAGCCACAACTAATTTTCTGCATTGTAATAGTTTCTGAAAGCGGCCTTGTTAGCGGTAGTGCTGGTCGGAGTGTGCTCAGAAAGACGACATGGACCTGTGCTAGAGAGGCAGCTGCTCTACATGGATGGTGAACCAAAAGTATCGGAGATTAGAGAGTTTCTTGACGTTAGTGAGAATTATAAACAGCTTCCGACTTTCCTGGTCACTATTTTGACAGGTAAATCCTATTTTAAGTTAGTGACTAATTGCATTGAAAATAATATTTTTGAAAGAAATTAAAAATAATAAATCAAAAGAGGTCATGCAATATGTATGCGTTTTTGTATATAATTCTGAGGTGGTTGTTTAGTTTTAAGCCCGATGTTAACTATAACAATGTTAATCTGCGGTTCACGAAAATGGTTGGAAAATCGTGTTTTAATTTATTAAATAGAACGTGGCTTGTCAATTGGTTATTGTTGACAAACTTGTTTTTTTCCCAAAGCAGAATAGTTATATTTTTAGCTACAAGGCATTCTTGATTATTCAGACCTGTGTAACCCAGTAGTGTAATATATTAGGCCTTTAATGACTTTAAGGCTTGTTTTCATAGATTTTAGATTAAAACAAATAAGCATAGGCAGGGGCTTTATGATGAAATTGATCTTTAATAAAACAAACTTTAATCCAGACATAAATTCACCGTTAGAAACTAAGCAACATAATTATTATAGTTATTAGTACTTCAGCTATTAATTTTTATAAATTAAGACTGACAATTAAAAAAATATTTTCTATATAATGAATATATTTTTTTACTAGTACTTTAAACAATATTCTATAAGCGATATAAAAATACATGTTAATTTATTACTATTCAATTCATCCATTTATTTGGGACTAAATTTGAAGAAAGTACAAAAATAACAACTAAAAATTGTTGTGAATCACCAAATACGTATCTAAACTTAAGTGGGCCGTTAGCCAATTAGCTAGAATGTATTAAATATGAAATATTCTGAAAATAAATTTTGCTCAAGTAAAATAATTTAAATCAATGCCATTTTATTGTTTGTAAGTTTTATATGTAAAATTGTAAATATATTTAATGTTGTATATCAAGAAATTCTTTGTTTGATGTCAAACTAAAACACACACATAAATATTAGTTTTCCCAGTATTTTAGAACACTTTTTATATCATTATCACACAGAACGGAAGCCCCCTCCCCCCACGACTATTTTAACATTCTCATCAATACATGACAGATATTAAACCCCGGGGGTTCAGAAACACAATCTTCGAAAGTAGGTTGACCCACCGTTTTGAGACCCCCCTCTTACTTCCCTTCCCCAAAGATTTATGTCTAACAACTTCTGTTATTCCGCGTTAAGCTAGACTTATTTTTGAGTTATTATTCATTAGTGTCACTCTATCTACTAAATGTGTCGTTGTAAATATTTGTGTACTAAAACTAAAGTAATAGTTGTTCTACGGTAATGGCATTGCCAATCAGCATAATAAGATATTCGTAGCTGAGTATTTAGAGAGGAAGAGGTTGTATAGAGATTCATCAGAGATGATTTAATTGATGCTTTTTGATTATTTGATTCTAAGTTTGGGTGTTTAGGCCAAGTGATTTGTTATTAAATTATGTCAGTAGAGTCTAGATAGAATTAAATGTTATTTTTACTTCAAACTTACAATTACAAAATTGGCCACCAAACATACCTAATAGGTCAATATTGAGATACATTATATATTTATAGAATCTATTTAAAACTAATTTTAATTAAGCTTAGGGAGGTGTTAGAGTATTAGCTCAATTTATTAAATATCACCTTAAAATCATTTTAATTGAAAAAAATCTACAACTTAATTAATCGGTATTAAATAAGGAATGCATTATTATAATACATTTTTAATTTTAACTATATCTGGTTAAGCATATATATATATAAAATAATTATTTTAACTCGTTTAAATTGACGGAGTACATATTATTATTACAATATCTAATTTGCACTACGTACATAACCGGAAGTGAATACAATTTAAAGAAATACCTCAGACAAAATAATATTTAGGATAATGATTAACAAGATTGAGGAATAAAATTATGCTAGTTACATTTTAACTTGAGAAAATAATTTATGTTAATAGTTTTCTAAATCGGAATTGTATTTTTCTCTTTGGTGTGAACCAAGAAATAATACAGTTTTAATAGTTAATGGCTAATGTTAAAATTCGTGACTTATTGAAATATAATTTCAATAAAATATACACAACATGGTGGTGAAAATACAGTTTACTGGCGAGCTAAACACTGATGTCATTAATAATACAGCAATTAACTCTATCTATAAGAGTGGGAACGTCATTATTTCATATTCGAAGCAATTCCAAGGACAAACTTTAAATATAAGAGTGAGATCAGCTATTAGTTTTTCTAACTTCCACTACTTCAAACTATACATACAGAAATATATCTTTAAATTAGAATCCAAGGTTACAAAAATTTAATATTTCAACATAGAAATTGATTTAAATAAACATTATGAAATATAATATGAACATTTTGACTAATTTCTTTAATCCCTGGAACAAATTACCGAATTTTGCAGTCGGTTTAGTAAATGACCAAAGAGAATAATACATTCTAAAAACAATCAGCCTACACTGGTTCTTTAAATGCTATAGTATATTAAAATAAGAAAATAGTTTTAGTTTTACAAAATTGTACCTATTTCAAACTAGCTAAAGTTTTCTATATTTATGGTAATTTTTAGTAGAACCTAGTATGTTGAATCAAAAATATAAGGCTGTTGATTTTTCAGACTAACGTTAATAAAAGTATTTGCTAAATCTGATTAATAATTTTGTTATTGTATCTTCAGGTTTACTTAGCGTTTTGGGCCCAATATTGAATAGTCTATTTGGGGGCTTGTTAACCCCACTTCTGGTTGGTTTGAGCAGCGCGTTGGGAGTTGCGTCCAGTAGCTCCAGGATTCAAACCCCAGCGGTAATAACTACAAGTGATTCCACTTCATTTCCTACGCAATCTCCTTGGTCCATCGACATGAACCTAGGACATGTATACTCTGTAGAAGAAAATGGGTAATTCCTCAGAAATAATTTTAACATTATATAAGTTAATATTACTGTCTTAAATCAAATTTTAAAACAAATCAGTTCAACAAAGTTACTACTAAGAGTTTTGATAAAATTGCATCGGAAATATAACGAGATAACCAGATGCATACCGCAGTACTATATGATATATAGTGCAGATTTACATGGTGAATACTATCATCCATGTTTTTGAAATCGTAAATACTACCAAAAAAAAAAGCCTTTTAGATAATGGCCTACGTACCCTTCATTTATCTGCGAGGTATCAAGCTTATCTTCCATCAATTCACTCTGGTGTAGCTTATGAGATGGTTTCATAGTGTAATCCATCAAGGAAAGACTTCTACATTTCAGGCTAAACAGTGTGTAAGTATATATTAAAAGTGTAGTGTTTATTTTGAAACACTATGGAATTAATAAAAAAAACTATAAATTTATAAATATATTAAATTGAAACAACTCCTTTCAAACAGTTTCTCAATACAGAAATATCTACAATTTTTAAAATTTCCTTGCAAGTTCTCTAATTTTCTCTCAGTACGATTGTAGTACAAAGGTAGGTTTATAAAACATCCAACTAGTTAGTCTGTGAATATTAGAACCTACTCTTTCCATTTAAAATAAGTGCTAAACAATATGCATTATCTTTAACTTTATTAATAATAATAATAATATTTAGCACGGGGTCTTACTACCCGTTCGGGTTATACGCTTTTAACTTTATTAATGAGTAGTTATATATATATATATACATAATATATATATTTATATAATATATATTATATATATACATAATATATATATTTATATAATATATTATTTTGATTCGTTTGATTAGTTGGAAGAATCAATAGCATGTGTAATAATTCCTTATTGTTTTAAATTATATTACGATCTTTAATATTCACTTGTTACACATTATTTGAACAGAGAATATCTTATTTTTTATTTAGCTTTGGTTTAAATTACTTAAAAATACATTTTTGCAAATAAATATAAAAACACTAAATAACTATCTCTATATATAACTCTCACTTACTGCACTTTATTTATATTTCAAATTCGCGAATTTCATTGTCTTATCGAAAGAGTGGCATTGCATTTTATTAATTATAGCTCTCATATTATGAACGATTATAATATTTATTATAATTCCAACCAATATATTGAGACTATAGAGTAATGAAAATGCATACAAATGTAGTAATTCTGTTTGGGATAGTTATTACAAATTGTCATGATCAGCTCTGTCTGAAAAATCCTCACGAAACTTTAATACTTTCAGATGGGCAGTAGAAGAGAGAATTTCATCCATCCAAATATATTTCATGCTTTGACGAATCATGTAACAGATTGACAACAAAATGAAGGAAAAAATATACCTGGATCTTGGAGTTTAGAAAAATATAACTAACAAAGCATAAAAATTAGTATAGTTTCAAATTTGTCCATTATATATTTTAAAGTTATTTTATACATAGCTTAATACATTTTAAGCAGGCAGATAAAAACATTAACAAATTTTTATATTATTCCATTACTTCAATATTTGTATTATATTGAAAATATTATTTAATGCTATACAAAATCATGTATTTTACATTCACAAAATGACAAAACAGAACATAATTATATAGAGAAAAGTATTAGAACATAAGAGGAAACTTAATTCACCTTTTGAATGAAATTTTTCTACTTATCTTGACACATAGCATTATCTCTTTTCAAATTATAATTTTCCATTAAAGACAATACATTATGCGGCCAGATGGTTAGTGGTTGACCTCCTCTTTTCCTCCTGCCTTCAGGTTTCCATTTTTGGGTCATCTTCGGGATAAGGTTGCCTTCCATTCTTTGTACTCTCTGTGGACGTACCCTCATAACCTTTTCCTTTCGATGTCATCAAGTATAGTTGTTTCAGCGTTCATAGAATCTGTGTGTACCGTACCGTCTTTCGTATTGATTTTCTGGCTTATATTCTCCAGAAATATATTTCAACAGCGAGTAGTCTATATACGTGTCTGTTAGTTCATTGTTCACACTTGAGCCCCATACATGATAATACCCTGCAGAATTGATTTATAGTTTATCACTTTAGTTCTATTAATAATACTCTGGCTCCATAATACTGAGTTCAGCATAACGATTGTCTTTCTGCCACTGCTAGCTATCTTCACGATTTCCATATCTGAGGTTTCACTATTTTTTCAGAACTGAGCCAAGGTAATGGAATTTATCCATTTTATTAAATCTTACTTTGTCTATAAATAGTTCATCAGGAACATTTGTCTGGTATTCTGTTTTCTTGAAAAATATTTTAACCTAGCTTTTGATATTATGATGATAACTGATTGCATATATTGTAATTTGAGTCCTCCCTATCTTGTGTTATATTAATTGGTCTTCAGTAAAATTTATGTTATGTGAATAAATTAGATGCTTTAATTTTAATGAGCTTTATCATAGCATAGTTTTATTATTTAATATTTTATAATCAGTGAATTGAATGAGACAAAATTATGTAAAAAACCAAAAAAGATATATAACATGATTGTGATATGATTTTTTCTAATGAATAAGCCCAGGCTCAAAGTTTTACAACCTCACATATTACATTGGCGTTGTCCTACCTAATTAGGCTCTTACGTCTATATTTGATTTCCAATATTTACTTGATATTTATATGTGGTAGAAATTATTTTGTGTATATATGGTATATATTTGCATAATTGGGTACCAAATAATACATAATATCTCGTTGATACTAATTCATTTTCTTATCTATATAGTAATTGGTTCAATTAATTAAAATTTTTCTCTGTAAGGCTCACCAAAACTGAGAAGGACATAAGTTACGATGGTCCCGTCATCCCAGAGCAGAGCGGTTACAAGGCCTTGCCCCAACAAGAGAACTATTACTCTGGCACAAACCCTCATATGCCTGGTAAATATTAACTATTGTTCTCAATTACAGAATAGTCAAGTAGTTTTTCACTTTGATTTTTAACGTGCATTTAGTCTAGTCTTTGTTTTTTGTTCTTTCTTCAAGTCATTAACGTGTAACTCATAGTTGTAATGCCACATCATAGCTAATTGACTTACCCTCTGGCCTTAAGGAATTGGAAAGTTAATGTCCACCAGGACATAAAATCGCCATTAAATCCGATCCTGATACACTTTCATCCTATCCCCAAGCTAAAACCTAGCCTCCTTCAGATTTATTATCAAATTATATAACCCTATCAATGTCTCAGGTTACCATAGGGCTTTGTATCTTCAAATTCCCCTACTCAAATGTTGTGTATACGCCTGCATCGCCTATACGCACCACGTGATCACCCCACCTTACCTTGCATGCCTTTCTTATACTTAATTTGTTTAGGGATGAACACAAAACATCAAATTGTTCATTAAGTATCTTTCACCATTCTTCTGTTTGTTCATCCCTCTCTCTCTTTCTCTCTCTAAAAAAGAAGTTATATCACGTTTATAATAATTAATAGCTACAATTTAATTAAATATCTAGAGTTTATTTAGTTTTAAAATTTATTTAATAATTTTTCAATTCTTTTAAAATTGGCTACACAACAATAAAAAAATATTTTTTTACTATTTTATTACTACCGAATTTTGAAAGCAAGGGTGTGTGCGTAGGCATTTTTCAGTTCAAGTCGAGTTTGGATGAAAGCATCGGGTTTATTTCGAGCTCGAGAAATGTGGACAAATATTTGTACTAGAAATATATCAAGTTTAGTTTTTATAATAGATCCATGCATAAATCACACATAAGCACAAATATAGCTTTTTCAAAAATTCCTTTTTGCCAAAATGTTATGATTACAAAAATTCAGATTTTTAAATAAATATTAAATAGTTGTTCAGTATTTTAAATCAGACATTAGGAAATATTTAGGGACTAAATTTGCCATGAAATAATATCTTTAAATCGAATTAATTAAACTTAGAATTTTCGAGTTAATATCGAAAATTCCGAATAATCATTATTCGAGTTTTGTAAAAACCTTCTAGTTGAGTTCCAACAACCACTTAAACTTGACTCTAACTCGACTCGAATTTGCAAGTACCCGCACATCCCTACTCAAAACAAAAATAAATCTTAACCTATTAAAAAAAGACTTAATTTATTTCAGTTTCCTACGCGCCTTCCTACGTTCCATTGCTGATGGCTTCACTGAATGGTGTCAGTGTTCAACCATGGTTCTACCATCAGTCAAGTCGACGTTATATACCAGCCGAGCCAACCCCTTTGGCCACTCATATCGGTACTTTCTCCTCCAGTCAATTCTCTCAAACCGAAGCTATGAAAGGACAATCCGAACAAATTAGAAAAGTAGGCAAGGGTTCCGATAAAAGTTTGATTTATTTATAAGTTTCAACAAATGACTAATATTGTGCAATAAACCTATACAGCCATCAATGGGGCAAGAACATGGCCTGTATTTGAACGTTGGAACGCCTTCATTTTCTTATATCAAATATAGCTTAATCTATTTATACATGACATTCTTTCTCCAAATTTTAAAATAAATAAATATGTGTTTGTTTTAATTAGATACGCACATAATTTATTTTACAACAAATGAGTCTGGTATTACCAACTGGTTTTATATAAGGTGAAATGCTTAACTTGAACTGTTCCACTATGGCATTGCCTATTAGATAGGGTCACGATGTAATTCATCAAGGGCACATTATTTTTTTTATGTCTAATAGTAAAGATAATAAATGCATAGAAACATGATCGTTGTTAACTTAATTGAGTTATTTGTTTAAAACAATGAATAAAATGTATAATACTTGTCATGACATTACATAAATATATTATTTAAGAAATAAAATTGTACTAATTTATTACTATACTAAACAGTTACTTCTCCATTATTAAAGAAAATCCTCCAGTTTTCCTAACACAACTAATTGTATAGTTTTTGTTTTTTACACTTTTGCATTTTTAGAATCATGTTAGTCAATTAAGATACAAACTTAAAAATCGAAAGTGAAGTTGTAATTTTTAATACAATATATCTTGTTATATATAATTTTCATTGAGTTTTAAGTTTTTACTTATTAATATTTTAAATAGGCCTATCTTATAAAAATAAGCTAAAATATTATTAATATAATTTTAAATATATAAATCATTAAACATTTCACTATATTAGAGCTTTTAAAGTAGCGATGGGTTTAACAGTACTACAATTATTATTCTAGAAACCTTGATGTTATGTACAGTACATCCTACAAATTGGAAAATGGGGTATGTGGTAATAAAGAGTTGAAATTTCTTCATTATAACACTATAAAAATAACGTGAATTGATTTTAATATAACAAACTTGTGTAATGTAGTGAATATAAATAAATAAGATAATTAACTATTTCTTAAGTATTTTGTGTTTTAATACAAAGTTGTACTTTCGTTTATTTTATTTTTTGTATATTTTCTGTATGAGGGGCCAAAACACTTTTAGAGTAAATAAGCACACCTGGGTAGTTTTCAAAAGGCTTGTTTATAAACTTTTTTTTTGTTTTTCACACTGTCTTAGTGTTCGTTCAGATTAAAGGCATTTCAAACTATATTATTGTTAATAATTCAGTTTTGAATACTTATTTAATATAAATTTACTTTTACTTAATTTCTTATGGTTTTGAAAGCAGATGTTATATGTATTACACAACTATTCAATATATTATTTTTGTGCACCGAGTCTTACTACCCGACTACCCGAATATTTACACTAATTCCCTACGTATGAGAAAGGTGTAATTTAGGGCAAATATAGAAGCAATTGTGTGGAGAGGGAGAAGGGGGGCATTTTAGGAAAATATGCATCAGTATATGCTACTGGGGCTAGAAGCTAGAATTACCGTCACCAGCAATCCAGAATAGGTGAGATTTTATTCTAAGTTGAATGTCCATTTATGAGGAATCACTCACATAGGTTTTATACTTAAGCTTAGGCCTAAATGAGTTAAAAGGTATTTTGGCAGATTTTTTAATTATCTTCAAGGCCTAGTTTCATAGTCAGACCTCGCACGTCTCAAGTGCGGTGCGGTACAAAATTCAAGACAACACCTATCTAACCTCGAATGTAATGGACCCGTTTCATATATGAAACTGTCCCAATGTCCCATTCCATTCTGGTCTAGGTAAGTGTCATTTTGTTTGGTATCAAGCCACACTTGAGGCGTGCTAGGTTGGAATATAAATCTGGCCCTACGACATTTATGTTACACTAATAAATTGATAGATGTATAACATATTGGGATTCAATACAAAGTAAATTTCAAGTGTTTAATAATCCTGAAATTGTATCATAGCCATGTCCCTTTACCCATTTAGTTTCTAAACGTTGCTATTATGTTCATGTGGCCCTGATTACATACCATTGGTTGATTCCAATTTGACAAACTCACGTTCAAACGGTCCCATTAAATCCCAGGGGCTAATGTCAATTGGACCATCTCACGTGTACAAACGTTTCCATCAAGTTCCTGTGGCCCTGATTACGTACCAGTTGTTGAGGAAAACGTTTCCATCAAGTTCCTGTGGCCCTGATTACGTACCTAGTTGTTGAGGCAAACGTTTCCATCAAGTTCCTGTGGCCCTGATTACGTACCAGTTGTTGAGGCAAACGTTTCCATCAAGTTTCAATGGGCCTGATTACGTACCAGTTGTTGAGGCAAACGTTTCCATCAAGTTTCAATGGGCCTGATTACGTGCCATTGGCTCATATGGTTTCACTAATCTGGCGGCTAAGTGGTTTCATCAAAATTTATTTATAGAACCAACTGTATAAAGTTGAAACTGAAAGTTACTAGTTTATAGACGAAGTAGTATTAAATATCACTATATTTGTTCTAAAAAATATATATATTTTGTTTTTAGCTTTATGAACTTTATTACACGTCCTTGTTTAGAGTATAAACAGTTTTGACAATCTTTATATTATGGGTTTGGTATTTGTAAATGTCTATATTCTTGAATTCTATGGCATGAATTTGAAAAGTAAAAACATTGTAGCCTTGCAGTAGAAAGATTAACCAGTAATAATGTAACGTTATCCAGGGGACTCCTGGATGTACTAATCATACATTCTTTCCATGTTGGCTTTTCCATGTCCCGATGAGATAAGGTGATGGTGATAATATGAGGGCGTGGACCCAGTATAAACACACCTAACCTAAGCCTAATAAACCAACCAATGGGACCGTTGGGGTAATGTCATCTTCGGTACAAATACTCAAGGTACCAGCCAAGAATTTAAACTGGGGTCCCTAGACTCATACCCAGGTGCATTGACCACTAAATCATGGGGCCGGTTAGTAAGGGTGGTTATCAACAGAGTAATATAAAATCTTTATCGATTCCCGTTGACAATATTTTATTCATTTATTACAAATGAAATATAAACCAATATATGTTATGGTATGGTACCAAATGATAGCACCAGTTAATGAAATATATATTTATTCTAAGGTGACTTTTCATGTACGGAAATAAATATACAATTTATTCTTATTTTAGAATGGGGTGCAAATATATAAATAAAATGATGAGTGTATATCAAGTACAATGCACCCATTACAAACACGAATCACGGTATTAGATGATATATATTAACTATATACTTATTGATTCTTTATTTGTATATTTGTTTATTAACAATTATGTATAGTTATCAATGCCAAGCATTTCGAGTATAAACAAAATGAAAAAGAATTAATAACAAATAAAGCTTTACACTATTTTCCTTTGCACTAACTTGACACTTCAACGTTTCCGTAAGTAGACAGGTTGAATACTTGGCTATTTCATTGGATAAACCGACTTGCGCATTTTGAACCAAATTCCCACATTTTATTATAAGCATTTCTATAAAAGGAAGTTCACATTTTCAACGAGAGGTTGTGCGATATTAATAATATTCATTACATTGGCTCACATATATTATTAATTATTTATCAATTTAGTAAATACATAATTAAAATAACAGCATCCATGGGCATGTGGGCTAAGAAATCAAATCCATGTGGTCTGTTTTACTTGTGACGAAGAGGTCGGGGTTCTAATACTGAACGAGTGCACTGAGGGTGGTTTTCCTAAATGGTCGTACACTCTTCCTCCACGCAAATGGGGGTGAACTTCCTCTCAATTAAGCCTTCCTATTCCTTAACCCACTAGTGTAGTTAGTACATAGGGTATGACCTGAACAGGTAGTAAGACGCGGTGCTATAAAAATACTCTCAAGCTCAGACCATAGAGAGAACATCCTTATATCGGTCATCAGTTCAAGTCATCCACAAAACATAGCGGTGCTATCACTGTATGGAGCTGGAAGCAGTGTTCACACATGTTGAAATATACGATTTTATTCGTGATGGGGAAGTTAATAATCGAATCTGGACCAAATGCACTGTTTATACCCGAACATGATTTATTACGGTTTTTATCATCCTCTCTTCCCACTAATGAGTGTGTATTTTCTCTAAATCAATTTACCCATCATTGCCCTTTGGATTAAACCGTTTATAAATTAACTATCTTGTTGAGCATTAGTGTAATAACAACCGAGTCGATGCATTTTATCTTCATTTTAAACACATTCATCATGATAAACGGGTAGACACCATCTTTAATTATGAATTCACATTACTATATGTTCTTTAAAGACACGCTTCATTAATAGGCTTCAGTTTCATCTTTAATATGATTAAATAGTAATTTTAAACTTGCGTGTAGCCCGAACATTTAGTAAAAAGTGGTGATAATAAATAAATAAATTAAAACGGATTAAAATATTACAACGTGCATCAGTATGATATTATATTGTTTGTAAAATGTTGTTGAGAAATATTAGGGTCTATCAAATTTAAAAGTGAGAAAATATTAGAAAAACTAAATATTCTCTTTAAAAACTAGAGAGACTTTATTTTATTTGAATAAAATAATTATTTTCATTTTATAGCCTTTTAACTACACACATGTTAAGTGACCTGGTTGTCTAGGGGTAAGGTGTCAGACTTTGTGCTGGGGGTCCGGGGTTCAATCCTCGGCCCCGGCACAGATTAATCTGATTGCCAAACCCTTCCTTCACCTCTGACAAGAAGTGTATTAATCACAACTTTTGAATGTGTGGAAAGCCAGGTCTCCACCGTGGTTCAGATTCCACGTTAAACCGTAGGTCCTCCATTTCATCTCCCAATCACCCTACCACTACACATTAGCGTAAGTGCGTATAGCCCGAACAGTTAGTAAGACACGGTGCTAATAATAATAATAATAATAATAATAATAATAATAATAATAATAACTACTACACACAACCATATTCAAAGTAATTATATGTAACAATTTTTTTATAATTTACAATAAATAATTTCAAAAATCCAATACATATTGATTTCTGGCAGTTAAACGAATCGCTAAGACAAGTGGAACCTTTATAAATATCAACAACCACGGAAAATCAAAGATTGTAGACTAAAAAATACACTGTACACCAATAATATGTATTTGTACTCTTAGGTATAGTAGCTCCAATATTTATCAAAAATAGAAAAAATAAATTTCACACGGGAATTGAATTTGTTTGTCATCTTTCTGCAAATGTTTGAATAATAGTTCTGAGTGACGTTCCAAATGTTAATAGCAATTTTTACCTTAGAACCATTACTGTTACCAGCCTATGGTCTGGGTCAGTTTTATATTCAAACAATTAATTCACATATTCAATTAATAACAATCTATTGTTGAAATAACAATTAGCCTTAATATTTAACGCACATTAAAATGTAGATTGAAGTTAAAGAGCCTATAACTAACTACCCAATACAGCTAAATATTAACATAGTTGTATTTTAGGTTTTTGCTTTCGCTAACTGCCTGGCAAATCGGGTGTTGTTTTGGGTCCATAAATATTTAGATTTGTGTAAGTTGTGTGCTGATATGATTAGTCAGTTTAGAAAGCTACCCTGCGATTAAAAATATAGATTAAAGTAGTACAGGCTGCTAAATAAAAACACTGATTTAATGTTAAAGACTTAATTATAGCTACGCATTATTTATCGCCCCGTCTTACAACCTGTTCAGGTTATAAACATGTTAATTACTCTAATGGAGTAGGGATGAGAAAGAAAGCATTTTTGAGGTAAACTCCACTCATTTGTGTAGGAAAAAAGTAGGAGTAGACCTGAACAGGATTCTAACCCTGATCTCCATGTCATCGACAGTCTAGTCTAGCACTAGTGTGAAGCCTTAGAACATTCGACCATTGAATTGGGCTATAGTAGGTCTACATAAAATGTAGCATAAAATATGAAAATATTTTAAATGAGCTTTTGTAATTACCTTATCAAAATAAATCAGTTTTTATCACCTTAACATAAATTGTATCAACTTAAATTTATTAAACCTATATTTACCTAACGTTATCCACCCAAGGAATGACAAAATATCCGTCATTAAATTGCTATATGTATTAATTAAACTACAATGACTAAATTTAACATGATACAAACCTGCTTCAGTGGCCGCTTGGTCTAGGGCATTACTCTCGTGCTAGACTAGATCAGGGGTCCCCAATTATTTTTGATAGAGGTCCATTTTAAAAACTTGACATACTTCTGTGGTCTGGCAAAACTTTAACAGTGACCCAAGTTCAAGCCCTATAGGACTATATTAATTAAAAAACGTGATTTTATTTCCTTTTAGTTATATTACTTATTTATTATTGCTGGCCTTCCGTGTCTACTACCCACACACCACCAAAATAACATCATTTCTTCTGTTTATCGCTATCTCGTCAAGCTCCTTAAAAATGTCTGCGGTCTGCCATTTGGTGACCACTGGACTAGAATGTCAAAGACAGCGAGATCCGGGCTCAAATACCGGTCACGTATATTGAAAGCGGTTTTTCCAAAATGGTTTTCCACTCTCATTCCCCTCAAATCCCCGGGGGTACACTTACTTTAAATTCAACCTTCCTCATACCTAACTCATTGGTATTGTTAGTACTGTACATATTTGAATAACCTGAACATTTAGTAGTAAGACGTGGTGCTAAAAAAAACAGGGAACATAATATCATTTTCTACTATTCTATATTTTAAGAGAAATGTGTACCAATTATGTAAAAGGGAAATAAACAATGCGTTTTTTCTCAAAATATCCTAACCCTTAAATATGTGGAATACAACATTTTGTTACAGCTAATAGGATGGCTACGCTCCAATTAAAATTTTATATGTAAATGGTCTTAACTATTTTAGAAAAAATATTGAATATTTTTTGTTTTAACATACATTTTTAGTTAGATTTTTACTTTTAATTACCTTAGATTATATCATATTTTGTATTATATTATATCCATTGTTGTAAACAGTAATGGATGTAAAAATTATTTGTATTCTAATTGAATTTAATGAAATTTGTAATATACTTAACTTCATATTTGTCGCCACAATTTTATATAACTTTTAACCCCTACGTAATCACACTTGACTGCCGGGTGTAAAGTAAATTAATTTGAAAATGGTTATTATTATTATTATTATTATTATTATTATTATTATTATTATTATTATTAGTAGTAGTAGTAGTAGTAGTAATAGTAGTAGTACCACGTCCTACTACCCGTTTTGGTAATACGCAAATTTGAAAAGCAACAGGCTATTCTAAATAACGATTGATTCTTTCTAAAAATAAAATAATATGTATTCTTACTAAAATTTAAAATAACATCAAAAAAATCTTCTTTAGTTTGTTATTAACGGGGAGTCCAGTGCTCGAATCCCGAATGGATGTACTGAGGGATGATTTCACTCATTATTTTTCACTCTGCTTCCAAGAAAATTCGGGAACATTTCCTTTAAATCTGATCTTATTATGCCTATCCCATATGTGTAGTTAAATAAGTATAGCCTAGATGGATGATAATATGCGGAGAAAAATAGCCAATAATATGAATAAATTCAACTAAAACACTAAAGAAATTAATATTTAGAAATAATTTATATAAAACTTCCAATGTTGTTAATTTAGGAATAATTTGAAATAGACTCTGTTGTACATAAGACCATTTTAAATATATAAATTTAAATCTATCAAAAAATTGGCATTCAATATTTTTGCGTTTATAAACGTCTCTCATAAATTATATGTATATTGAATATATAATCACATAGCGCCTGCCCAAATTGTAAAAATATGTAAATAACAAGAATAAAAAATACTTCAAAAGAGTTTTCTGAATATAAACATTTTAATATATGGTGAAAAAATTATTATTTTGTTTTTAGGCACGTTAATTTGTGCTACATATAATTTTGGCCACCATGATCTATACTAATGTGTAATGTTTACATTTATTTATTAAGGCTTTTATGAGAAAAAAATATAATCCAATACCTAAGCCCTGTCGGTAGCGTGTCTATGTACTATTATAAGGATCATAAGTTTGATTCTTTGTATGGCAAAAAATAAAGTGAACTACTGTGGATTTCCCCTTTCACAGTGATGGATTAACGGCGTGGTCTGGATGTTGTGTCTGTTAAAGATTTAAGTTTGCTTATAAGTCAATCAGTTCAGAAAGTGCACGCTACCCACAATAAGAAATAAATATAAAAATATATTAGCGTTCGATAATTTAGACAAAGGCTCCTTATCAAACTTTTACAGTACAATGATATCAATATTTTAATCAAATAATGTATTTTGAGTTAAGGTTTTGAGAAAATCTATATTAATAAAGTGAGAAAAAGTGCTTAGATAGTTTGAGAAAATTCAGAGATTTAAAAAATATAAGTTTTAGAAAAATTCCCTAATCACAAGAGCTACATTTTGTTTATAAAAAAGAAATGTATAGTCAATTAGCCATATTACACGTTTTTTTAAACCATGATAGTCATAAACAAGTGGGGTGCATATTATAGGTCCGTAGTGAATCGAAATTTTTAATATATTTTTAAGTCAGAAAGTGTTAGTTTGGAAGCTATGTTTATAATTATAGTTCTGCTTTAAAATTATAAATATAAAAGATTTAATATCTACACATTACTGATTAATATAAACTTGTAACTGTAGACAAATCCAGGACAAACGCATCTTAATTTGTTTCTAATGGCATAATTCATAAGATAAATCAATATGTAATAAACTTGTAATAATTACTCCTTCTATATGAGGAAGTTTATATAAATAAACGCTGTTAACATCTTCAAATAACAGTTTTGTTTTGAAAGCTAAAGGGTTTTGTAGATTTTGGAGAAAATATCAACATAAAAATGGTAAGAAGCCTTCTGATTATGTTTATTAATTTGATACCGGGTACTGCTAATTATCTTTAATTTTTGAAATGCAGTAAATTTGAAATTATAAAATTTAAATATTAAATTGGGCTTTTTATCAATTTCATTAATCAATGCCAAGATAGTGACAACAATCTAAAAACTGTATCACTCTTACAATTCCTAGATCTCCAGTTACTACTTGTATTAAGGCTCTCGTATGATTTGTTTAGTTTAATATAATCATGTTTCACACCAAGATTAATAATGGCTTCACTTTGGAGTAAGGGAGTAAGAACATGGTTTAAAAGAAATGCACCCACATTATATTAGAGAGGGGATGGGAAAACCACGAAAATATATCCCTTGTTGGAATCCACCTTCAGTAAACCTGACCGGGATTTAAACACCAATATCCCCGTGATCAACAATCCTGTTTATTGTGAGAGTAATACCTTAAACCATCCATCCAATGAAACGGGTAAATTATTACTCTGTACTATTCTATCCATAAATTAAGAATTACTGCATCTAAAATAAAATGTTTTATTTTTTGGATGCTCTAGGTAACATTTTCTTTGTAAATATTTAATTGTATTTTAAAGGTACACTTATACATGTTGAAATTATTAAAATATACCGAATATAAAATAATATGTAGTATCTAGTGCATTTTGATGGCTTAGACCTATCAACTTCCTATTATTTAGTAGCTGATCCTTCCTAAATGAGGGAGATTTGTTCAATCTAGGGTAACTAAAATATACTTTTTCTTCAAAATTTCAAGATAAGTTATATCCAACAGAACTTTCTTTATACCTCTTATGAACCAAAAGTTTAAATTAATTTTCACTACGAAAGATTATATTTCTTTAAAACAATTGCTTTGAAGATCCCTGTAGATAAAATTGGTAAAAAATTGAAATTTAATCAGATACAATCTTTTTTAGTCAGATAATATCTATACAAATACCAATTTGAAATATTATTTCATACTTTTTTTGGATTAGCCTCAAGACAACAACTCTAATATTCATTTTAAAAAGTGAACGGGGTTATGTGTGCTCGATTCTATAACTCATTTAGTTGAGCATGATTCTTAATGTTTAAAGGTAACGTTTCGATTACAGCTATGGGATCTAATTTTTTTCCTTATCACTAAATAGTCAATTAACTAGATGTGTCTAATCTTAAATCTACTGAAACACATATTCTATAATAGACAAAACGCTGGAAATAAGATGTAAATGGCAGTATTGATTCCTACTCATGTTGAAAACTAATAATAAGTTAATCCTAATTCAATTTATTTGAGTACATAATATATTATAATATATTTAGCACCACGTCTTACTACCCGTTCGGGTTATACGCTTTAAGTACTAATTACTCTAATGGATTAGGAATTGGGAAGGTTGAATTAGAGGAAGTGAACCCGCATTTGCGTGGAGTGAGAGTGGAACACAATTTAGGAAAAACCACCCCCAGTTCACCCGACCGAGATTTGAACCTCGATCTCCCCGTCCTCAGTGGTCGAGCTCATCACTACAAGTGCGTTAGCCAACTACGCCACCGAGGCTGGTGAGTACACAATAACTAACATACATTGTTTTGGTTTAAGTTGTGAGCTCGATGGATAAATATGTTGCGTAGAAAACATAAATACAATAAATGCAGTTTAACGTTATTATTATTATTATTATTATTATTATTATTAAGGTGGCCTATCAAAACAAAGTCCATCTTTAGTCTCACTTGTCAGTCACTTCCACCTTATTCTGGCCATGTCCATCTCTTCCTCTGCCTCTACATCTCTTGCATATGTCTTAAAATCGTCAAATCTTTGTCTATTCACAGGTCTATTTCCTTCCCGACGTCCTTCGTATACTTTCTTGAAGATTTCTTTGTTTCTTATAACAACATGTCCCCAGCATAATATTCTGTATCCTCTTAATATCGATACTAAGTCAGTATCTATGTATCACTGGCTTAGTTCTCTAATCCTTTTAATCCACCACTCACCAATATCATGTACTGGACTGAAAATTTTCATCACTCAGTTATACATGATTATGAAAGTATATTTTTCATCCTATATTTCATATTTTTAATGATTCATTCGTATTTACAGAGATATCCTTATATGCAGTTTTTTTCCAGCAAAATATTTGATATACTGCAAAGCATGTTTTTGTGAATTACTAATTATATACATTGTAACAGTTTCTGAAAGCGGCCTTGTTAGCGGTAGTGCTGGTCGGAGTGTGCTCAGAAAGACGACATGGACCTGTGCTAGAGAAGCAGCTGTTCTACATGGATGTTGAACCCAAAGTCTCAGATCTCAAGGAGTTTTTTGATGCCAACGAGAGTTCTAAACAAGATTCAAATCTTATCAACACCATTGGAACAGGTTAGGGACTATTATAAACTGATCAATAAACTAGCAGAGGAATAATATTGATCCTTGTGAATTATGTACAAACCGCATACCCTTGACGTATTACACTACGGCCCTATTTTATAAGCTATACCATAATGGAATCATGCAAGGTAAGCTTGCTACCTTTCGGGATAAACGAGGGGCACTTTCATATTAAAAATTGCCGGTAATTTGTATTTAAATTAAGATCGTTATCTAAGATCGTACGGTATATACTAATATAACTGATTATCACTAGTACAAATTAACACTGTAAGTGTGCCTAACTATAACTGGGAAACAAAGTATATCATTAAGTGTATTTTCAGAATACATAGTTCTTTATGATTCCAATTTAAGACGGTAGATCATCTATGAAAACAAAATATAAGGAGGCGATGAAATTAGGGATATTTTGGTATCTTTTTAAAACCACGTCTTACTACTCATTTGGGTTTTACGCCTCTGTATTGATTAAGCTAATTGTCTAGGGATATGGATGGTATATTTTAGAGGAATCTTACTGGAATTTGCTTGGAAAGAGAGAGAGAGAGAAAGAGAGAGGGAATTCATTTAGAAGAAAGCACCCTCAGCACACCCAACCAGGATCGAACCACGATCTCCCACTATCAGTAGTCTAGGCTATTGCGAGGATGACACCTTAGGCCATAAGGCAACCAAAGAGGGTTAACCTCATTTTAAATATGAATATTTATACTACAATACTTTATATAATAAAATTTAACTAGTACATTTTTGTTGTTGTTTAAACCTTTGTGTATATATATATATATATATATATATATTTCAGAATACTTTCTCTAAAATAAGTCTTAAGATTCCTTTTCTTATAAAACATTAACATAGTCCAATGCTGTACCTTAGTACCATGTACAGTAATAATTAATCAACAGGGCTAAAATATATTTTTTTGGGAATATTTATCATGAGCTATTTGGACTTGTTGCTAATTAATAAGAAAGAATTACTCTCCTATGTATATGAAATTTTTTATCAAAATAAATTCAGATTTTGAAACAATAGTCCAGCTTCACACACTATTAATAATTTATGCAGAAATTTAGACCTTTTTGGCTGAATAATGTACTACTAATAGCTAGAGCTTTTATTTTTTAATATATTTGTTGATTTATCAAGTGCCAACATTTGGTTTAAATTAACTACTATGTATATTTTATTGTTTTAATGATATTATGCTCTTTTGTTGTTAACAACAACAAATTAATCATGTTGATATCATATTGTTATGATTATTTTAAAAGTTTTGACATTTTAGCAAAACAACTCGGTGATTTGTTTTAATTTAATTTTTAATTGCTTAACCCACCCGTTTTATTATTCATATATTATTACATTTATAAATACATTTTCATGATTGTAACCTATTTACGTTAAACTGGCCAACTAGGTATTTAAAAATAAAATATTAATACTCAAAGCACAACATTTCAGGTAGTCTAATTGGTTGAGAGTTTACAATAACATTAAAGTATATGTAATATATTTTTTATCTCTGAGGTTTATAGATTTCCCTAGCTCTACAAACTGTAATTGACACGTTTGCCCTTCCAATGGTATTATCATTGATTTATTCAAAGTTACTTTGAAAGTTGTTATTTGATGACTTATGTTTTCTTTGAAAATATTAATGCTACCCAGAAATATTAGCGAGGTTTATGGTTTAGGATATATCATTTAACTGGCTTACATCTGACATTGAAATACTTGTTTGTATCACTATTTTGGCCCTCAATTCTACTTTTCTACTTCAGGCAATGATAATAATAATATCTTTATTCAGAAAATTATTTTATCTTGCCAACAATTATTATACATATTCTAGTAGCTTGCAAACCAGGAGCATTCAAAAAAGACACGGACCATCTTTGTAAATGGGATATTGGCAGTCCACCAAGTGTTCTCCTAACTGCTGTTTTTACTCTATAAAATTGAAAGTTTTATATTATTAATCACATTTGGAGGCAAAATATTAGGACTATCCTAAAATTTCCGTTTACATCTCATTGCAGATAGTTCTGTTTTAGTTAATGAAATTATAAGGTCATTTATTTTGCACACCAATACAAAACATAATAACACCCTATTTAAATCACATATGACATAAGCAAGAACAAAAATACATATTCGCGTTACAAACGTCACTATCCATAAAAAATAAAAGTATGGCGCCTACAATCGTAGCGCATTTAATTGCAACAAATTATAAGGGCTTATGTTAAAGGTTTTGTTATTTAACTAATACTATTATAATATTTAGCACCGCGTCTTACTAACCGTTCGGGTTATACGCTTTAAGTACTAATTACGCTAATGGATTGGGAATAGGGAAGGTTGAATTAGAGGAAGTGAACCCGCACTTGCGTGGAGGGAGAGTGGAAAACCATTTAGGAAAAACTATCCCCAATTCAACCGACCGAGATTCGAACATCGATCTACCCGTCCTCAGAAGTCGAGCTCAACACGACAAGCGCGTAAGCCAACTACGCCACCGAGTCGGGTAACTAATTAATACTATTGTTTTAACAGTTTTGTGTTTGTAAATTTAGCATATTATTCATTAATAAAATTATTAATAACTATAGGCTAGTAATAATAATAATCAAATAATATTAATAGTAATAATAAAAATTAAACCTTCATAAAAACTGATTATCTTGTATCTTGTTTTGTTATTAGGATTAGCTAGTTTTCTTACTCCTGTGTTGGTTGCTATATTGAGTGTGTTGATTGGCCCGCTGCTGGGTGGATTATTCGGCGCTTTCGGCAGAAGTAGCATTGACACACTAGCTGCAATAGCCACCACCACATTTCCTGAACATTCTGCCACGGCCACTAGCATTGGCTTATCTCATGCTTACTCCACACAACAAAAGAGGTAATTGCTTACATACTGTTCAATATTATATATTTTTTGGACATTATATAAAATTACCCAAACATCAGCAGGTTTTTAATATGTAACATTACACACCAAATATATTTTGCCCGACGCATTCCTTTTAATGTGTAAAGGTACTGTACAATATAAAATAGATCTTAAATTAAGTAGATGTCATCTCAAATTACAACAGTTTTTTATAAGTTTGGTTCATTTTCTCTACTAACATTTTCTTCTAATATGTTTAATTTGTAAAAACATAAATTTTACCTTTGATCAATTGGAATAAATAGTTTTAACAAATTACATTCCTATGTAAACTTACAAAATGTGAGTTGTAATAGTTGACTTGTGTCACATCATTTGTAATTTTTATACAGTAAATCATTTATTTATCACTTTTTTTAAAGTAAATGTGACACCTAATTGATTTAATAAAGCAATATAATCAAAAACAAATTATATAATTACCCCTGTAAACGGGGACGGCAGGCCATTCAAACCAATTTTCAAATAGCTCAAGACCCTCTCGGAAATAATCTACAACACAATAAAAAAAACTCATTCATATTGATTAAACCGTTATCTTATTATAAGCAAACGTATATTGATACAAAATGTATCCATTATTTGTAGGGATAGGGAAGTATGAATTTATTTCCGTTCATTGATTAAAAAGAACATTAGAGAGGTAGGATGAAGGATAGAAGTATGATTTATATAGCTTACTCACCTATGAAAATACCTTTTTAAAACACATTTATATAGCTTATAAAATATAAAATAATTATATCTGATTTGATTTAATATTATTTCATGAATCCGAGTTCTGGAAGCTATTAAAAGATTAACTGTGTTATATCAAATATTCAAGTAAAATAAATTACACAACGTGAGATATTATTCTTTTATTATATGATACATAGTTACATGATTCTTTTTCAAACTGGCTAGTGTTAAAACTAAAATTTTAAACTAACATGGTTGTTTTATTTCATTCATGAAAAACTCGAATGACCACAACAATTTCTAATACTTGGCCAAAATACATTTATCTATTTGTAGAAATAAAAAAAGGCACCTTGACTAAACGTCAGGCTCTTCTAGTCTTGTGTATCGGTGGCGAGGAATTTGGGATTTAAATCCCGGTTTGGAGTAACGAAGGTGATATTTTATAATGGTTTCCTACTCTTCCTCCACAAAAATGCAGGCCTATTTCCTATAGAGCTTCTCTTTCTAATCCTTAACCATTAACGTAATTAAATCTAACTATCTCAGAAGGGTAGTAAGGGACAGTGTAAAAGGAAGTAAAAAACAAACTTATGGATATGATAAATTTCAGTATTACCATTGTGTGTATACATTTTGGTCAACATCTTTATCTGCATTATACTATTGAAGGTTATATTTCAACTGTTTATAATTATAATTGAACTTTAAGCTTGGGCCTAAGTGAACTAATGATCAATGACGGCTTTACATAAGAGCTGCAGAGCTGCAGCACCCCCAACAGTTATATATACATACTATTTTACTTTACTACAGTCAACTATGACACATACCAGAAGATTATTTTCAACATTTTCAACATATTTCACATTTTGTGATTTTTACGGACAGTAAATGTTTTGTTTTGAAGGAAGGTTTCCATGAGGCTACTGGCTACTGAATAGACGTCAGGTGCTGTAACGCTCTCCGAACTCCTTGGTTAGTGGACAGGTGTAGAAGAAGAAGGGAGTTTAAAGGGGACATACCCTAGTGGTAACATAGGATCGGAGCTGCAAGCGTTGCATATCCCCTCGACAGCCTCAGTCTAAACTTTGAACTGAATTTTATGACTATGACTAATATTTTTGTTTTTAATTTGATTCTGTATTCTTGCATGTTTAACTGTTAATCTAATGAGTGCAGAAATGAATACTGAAACAAGAATGCGTTTTATTTACTAACAAATAATATTTCTCGCTTAAGTTACATTGGACAAATTTAAATTAAATACAAAGGGCGCCTTTTTACTGATACATCCAAAAGCAACTAGTACTAATTTGATGTTCAAACAATCTTATATAAATATAAGCTCAAAGCATTTACTTCTTATTCAAAAGTAGATATGTATTTAAAAATATTATGATCCTTTGAATTGCAATTAATATAGATTATTTGTATCGTTTGCATTTAATTTACTATTTAATATTTATTACAAGAAAATAATCACTGGTCTTACCGCTTTAATTTGTATAATTCTGTGTTTATTTACTGCATATTGATATGTTTATGATATTTTCACTAATATGATGTCTTTTTATGTAATTTTATAGATAAAAAAGTTTTATTTGGTTTATGTTTTACAACTAATTAAATTATGTCGTCATTAATGTATTTCCATTACAGTTTGTTTACTAAATTTTTACTACAGTCCACAAATACAAAATATAATCATTATTGCTATAAGCTATATGAGGAATAAACAAAACAAAGGAGATTTTTAACTATGGCCATATAACTTTCTTGAAAAGATTAATTTTCATGTTTTATTTCGTTTTTGCTAATGAGTTAGTTAGTTTGAGTAAATGTCGCGTTATTAAATTTTTAGAGAACACATTATTACTAATCTTTCCAAATGAACCCTCTTGCTTCACCATGAATCTCCTACCACCTCCATGCCCCACCCCATTCTTCCTGTTCACCCTCCCCTCCCGCTGTTCAAACTCACGAGCTGCCTCTGCTGAGGATTATGTTTTAATCCAAAGCTCTAATATCTTAGTCAGTCATAAGAAAGCATGTTCTACTAGATAATAGGTAATACCAATAGCTCGGTTGGAATCAATTAAAATATACGGTTTGATATAAATAGCAAATATTCTTATATGTAGTGATTTTTTTGCACCGCTTTTTACTAACCATTTGGGTTATAAGCTTATGTATTAATTACGCTAGTGGGTAAAGGATGAGGAATGTTGAATTTGTAAGAAGTGTATCCACGTTAGCATTGATAGAGAAAAATAATCTATTTAAAAAAAACATCTTTAGTACACCCGACTAGGATCGAACCTTGATCTCTAAGTCAGAGGCAGTCTATAGTATTTTGTGAGAGTAGCACTTTGTACCATGAGACCACAGAAATGGGTTATAGTCAAATACATGTGTTTAGAATTATTTCGAAACCTGTATGTTTTAGGGCTACGCCTACATTAATTAATATTATTCATTTTTATCTTTAAATTTTATCTCTGGACATTTACTGGGTCATCCCAGCTAGCACCTTGGCTGGGTTGACTCATAAGCTTTGTTTTGATTTTGGTACCAAGTGTATAGTCCAAATGAATAATAAGAAGTGGCGTCAAAAGATAAAAATTGAACACCACTTGCTAGAAATAAAATAATGTAAAGAAGGAAAACCCAAATTTGATTGTTTTTTGTATGTGTGAGATAAGTTTAGTTGGGATTTTATTAATTATTTTCAACTATAAATAATTGATAAAAATAACTGACTTTAGATGTAATTCATTTAAAAAATGAACTATTTTGATCCTAACATTTTGCTTTAATAATTTACAGCCTTATTTAATTTAAATTAATTTAATAATTTTATCCTCATACATTTATTTTTTAACAAAATAAATTGGAAATGGTCGATTTATAATCATTACGGACATCCCAGTATCAATATTACAGGCCGAAGGATATAAAAACCACTTTATATGTGCTTATACTATTACATATAGAATGTTTCTCGACTTAACTGTATTATTTTAATAAAATTAATTGTAAATAAAAATGTAATTACAGCTAGAGAGTATTTCGTCGATTTGTGAAAAATGACTTGCCAAATTATTCTTATTAAGGAATTTTAATGAACACAGAGACACACACATGCACACACGCACTCACACACACATATATTTATACACAAATGTTCTTACGTCTGTGTATAAGCTATATATATATATATATATATATATAACATACTAACACGTTAGAAAATTTATATAGAATAGATTTTCACTTTTTTTTTAAATTGTTTATTGAGATAAATACTCAAAAATTTAAGATCATAGACAATAATTTAAGGATTAATCACTTCCTACTAATATAATTTCAATCTTTATTGATAAAGGTAATGAGATCTCATTAGTAGACTATTATTTTAAGATAGCTAATACTACA
This sequence comes from Timema poppense, assembly GCA_902141375.1. NCBI lineage: Eukaryota > Metazoa > Arthropoda > Insecta > Phasmatodea > Timematidae > Timema > Timema poppense. The sequence goes on along the minus strand of CABFOV010000026.1, from coordinate 375,610 downwards.
CTTTTTATTGCGTTAGGTTTGTTAAAATCATTATAGAATTAACTTTGTACCTTGTTATTTTTTGATTAATGAATACAATGTTAAACACATAACTGGATATTTAACAGGTCCACCAAAGAGGAGAAAGAAACAATTTACAAAGCTCCAGATTTTCCTGAGCACAGTGATTATATTATGTCTCCCCATCAGGATAACTATCACTTGAACTCCAGTTCTTCTTTCACTGGTCAGTATTCTTATCATTTATTGAATATGTATTCATCCCAATTTATTGTATAAAGTTGGAATCATATAAGTGACTGGTGTCTTTATATTTATTGAATCTTCCTTGTGCTACAGTTTTTTTTCATGTATAATGTTTATAACTATTAAAATATACTTTAAACATTTTAAAGATTAACATAAATTCAAAATTAGTGAATACACTTCTATCCAATTAATTTGTTTAATTTTTATTTTCAATTTTAAATGAACTAAGTAGTTAATTCTATTACTATCTAACATCTAATTTAAAAATACCTACCAAATAAAATTACTAAAGATTATTTTTTTTAAATTTACATTTTACTGGCAAAAATTAACATTAGTAATGCAATAATCTTATTTATTTTAGCCTTCTACAAACACTTCTACGTTCCATGGTTGATTACTCCACTCAATGGTGTAAGCATCCACCCACTATACTACCATTTTCAAAATAATCGCTACATATTATTGGAGCCATTAATATCAACTGTATCAACAAATATGGATATTAACACCAGTATATCTTCTGGCCACTCAGAAGAACCTGAAAGAGGGACAAATCACTCAAAATCCACCATTCATTCATAGAAATATTCATGAATGAAAGTGCTGTCTATTCGGATGCAAACGATTATTTACCCAGTACATGGAACTTCTTATTCAAAGCATAATATGGCGATACCTTGAGCTTTATGTCAAAGGTTATGAAAACAAAACTATCTTTTAGAAAATAATAATAATACAAATATTTTCATTTCATAAGGGAACATATTCCCGTCTATGAAATTGTGATATTCACTTTATTAAAAATAGATTAAGCTGTAACATTTAACAAAAACTATAGTTACATGAATAAACTATTTTTTTTAACTAAAATGGCAAGAAGTAAGGAAATTAGATAAAACGAGAGTTTGTAATTAATTGGCCTAAGAAAACAATGGTCTAAAACCACTATTGAGACTAACAATGATCTACATATTTCATTCATGATTCATTGAAAAGATATATTTACTGGTAATGTAATAATATAAAATAACTTTCTAAAGATAAAATTATAAGGGGTTTCCTGTACGATACATTATCCTATAAATCTATAACATATTAGTTCAGTTATATACTCAAATAAATGAAGGATTTATTATACAAACTTGTAGATCTAAAATATGTTTATTTTATTTGATCAAATGAGCACTTTAATTAATGTTTTGCTTGTATTAAATATATCTTTGTAAAAGTTAAAATTTCAACATCATCATAGAATTATCGAGAAAGTATAGAGTTTATGTATCATAAGAGACCCTTACATAATACCGGTAATTTCATAATGTAGAAATACGTTCAGAGAACCAACCAGTTAAAAAAGTACCAATAACATTCGCTCTTTTGATGAATTAATGGCGTTGTTTTGTGAAAAGGTAGTACAAAATGTAATAAAAACCTCAAAATTAAAAAGTATTTTAATATAAATTGTTGGTTCAAAATGTTAATTATTGTTATATATTATTTAAAAAGAATAAAAGATGTATATTACAGTAGAGTTTTAATTGTTCCCTTATTTTACATTATTTATAATCTTGTATGTTAAAGTAAACCAAATTATTGATTACATAATGTATAGTAGAGTAAACACTGTTTACCATATAAAGTTGCAGCTTACCTTGCATGCTTCCACTATAGGCTAAAAATATATAGGGTCATACTGTATTCCAACAAGGAAAGACTGAGATATTTAAGGATAAATGGCGTGTATATTGATAAAAGATTAGACTTTGAAATTTAACAAAAACTATAGTTACACGGATAAGCTATTTTTTTTACTTAATTGCAAGAAATATGAAAATAAATAAAACAAGACTTTGTAATTAATTGGCCTAGGAAGACAATACACTAAAACCATTTATAGTACTAATAATAAGGTTTATATTACAATAAAGATACATTGAAATGATTCATTTACTGGTAACTCCTTTTACCCAAAGCTTCTAAAACACACACACACACATATATATATATATATATATATATATATATATATATATATATATATGTTAGTAATTATATGTATGTTAGTATTTATGTTGATCTTGTACTTTTTATAATACAAACTAATGCATAAAACGTTTAAATTTGCAGTACACTTATAAAATATATCTGCATACTATACAAATTGTATCCATTACAGTAATATGGATTTTGTTTTTTTAGATGGAAATAAGCATGGACCTAAAAATTTGGCCGAGAGAATTAATGATATAAATTAAATAAAACCATTTCTAAAATATTTCTAGGTTTGTTAAACATCAGAATAATATATATTTACAAATAACAAAAAGATTTAGTACTTCTGTCTTAAATTTTAGATCCATAAAACAAAAATGAAATTATTTATAATTTTTGTAAAAAGAAAATATTCTATTATCATAGCAGCAGGAGCAGCAATTTTTTTTTTTTCATTACAAAAAAACTACACTTCGAAAATGACTTTTGCCAGATTTCCTTTATTAAAAATACTCATTATATCATAAATGAATGGTAATTAATCTTGATTTTAAATCTTCATTTTCTTCAATGATGATGGATATTTTATTTTATTTGTAATTTGGAGGTTGGGGATAAAGGGGTTTTAACCCACCAAACTCTCCTCCCTTCTTGAATATGGCCACGCATGTAACACTATCTAGTTCAATTGGTCTATGTATAGCATATATAATAATTATAATATAAATATGTACATATTTATTCAATATTAAATTTATAGCATAAATATTTATACCATATATCATATAAAATATATATTTTAAATATTTATATTATATTATTTAAAATATATTATTTAATATATATATTCTGTATCGTGGGTCCCTATCATCCACGGCGCAGCTCGTCCTCATGTGGCGGATATAGGATACTGCCTTCAGTTATAAAGGGTAGCTGCGAATTTAATGAATAAACAGTCGTGGACAGCCGATTGGGGTTGCCCTCCAGCTTTATGGTTGGGTGTGAGCGTGAGAAGCTATCACCGTTAAAATACCATCAAGAAGCACACATAAGTTTTTCACAGCTATTTCTGGGGTAAAATATTCCGAAGATAAAATAGACCTTCAATAAGATTGCTTGGCGGAGACTATTTCAGGTGAGGTATGGAATAGTAAAGCTAGGAAAGAGATTAGGATTGGTAGGTGGAATGTTAGGAGCTTATTTAGGCCAGGGGCGCTACGATCAATGATTGATAAAATAAGTAGGATTGGATTAGATATTGTGGATTATACAAGAGGCTAGATGTTCAGGAGAGGGTAGGGTATAATCAGGAGAATGCATGTTTTTTAGAGAGGAATGGACACACATAAGCTAGGAACAGGTTTTCTAATCCACGGAAAGAGTTTGTCAGCAGTTAAAGATATAAAATGCATTAACAATAGGATGTAAATTCTAAGCGTAACAGGAGGTGCCATAATACTGTCATCAATGTACAGTACATATAATATATTATATAAATTATAAAACTGTATAATATATATTATATATAATATAAATTATAAAACTGTATAATATATATTATATATTTTATATAAATATATAATAATATTTTATATATATAATATATATTATATATTTTATATAAATATATAATAATATTTTATATATTAATTATATAATTATGTATAGCTAGATAATCAAATATATAATAAATTGTATATTTATTTAACATTTAAAACAAGTGTAGCTCGATGCATTTGTGACGCAAGAGCAGTGTAAAAAAAGCCAGCCCATCCTTGCTCTCATGCCGTGTGAATACTCTATTTTAATACCACAGAGAACCTTCCAAATAGCAAAGGGTAGCTATGGGTAAAAATAGTGACCTCTCACCTTACATATTTTAGTGAAATTTTTAGTTCCAGCTATCTTTAATAAGTCCACATATTATAGAATACATTCACAGATATCATTTATGTTGGAGTAGGTCGTAACTAGATGAAAACACAATTTAATTTATCCCTCCTATGAGTGCGATCTGGTTAGATTTTTGGTTTTAATGTTCTACAGTAAAGAACGTTTTAACTCACATATTAAGCTGTTAAAACATTAACACTGATCCTCTTGAAATATTTATATGCTTGATTCTTGGATATTTCCAAAATGTGTCAAGTTAAAGGTCAAAGTAATTTCATTTTAATGATCGAGTGCTTTTATTTCCGGTGAATTCTTCCTTTACTTGAAGTCTCAGTTTGCAGAAATATCAGCTGCATGATTATTAGAATTGATTTTTGACTCACTCACCAGAACTCACTAACATATCTTGAAAGTAGTGATTAATTTTCTCATTGATTATATTTAGGCTGGTAATGATCAAGGGAGTAACGTCATAAAGTTTTGTTTTGGTTACTTGGGAAATGTTAGCTCATAAATGAAGAACCAAATATTTTATTCTTGATTTTAAACGTTAGGGTTGAATTTATTAAGAATCTGAATGGATTTGAGGAAAGAACGTCATTTTAGTCAATTACATATATTTTTTTAATCTCGAAAGACTGAAACCCTCTGCTTTCTCTTTAGCACAAACCATTAAATAAAAAAATCATCTCCCAGGTAACAAACATAACCCTTGGGTATCAACGACATTCCTTAATATTGCATTTTAAATAATTCAATATTTAATTACATATTTTTCATGAAATTTTACTATTTCAACTATACTAATTAAATTGTCTCAACTCCACCGTTATTTACATATTCTAAAGATTGAGGATTCATAGAAAGTCAATGAGTATATTTAATTCGAATTTTTAAGAAACAGTTAACGATAATACAGCTATTTTGCTATAGACATAATAATAATAATAATATCTTTATTTGGGCGAAGTTAAGGCATGTGCATTTTCTTACACTTATCCCGCCTAATCGTATAGAGATCACAGATTGGGGACGATAATTTAGAGATTATAGCGAACAACATATCGTTTGACGGTGTCAATGAGTTTAAATATTTAGGAAAACTTTCAACTAACAAGAGCGATATTAGATTGAAATTTAGGAAAATAATACAGTCGGTAAGTTGTTGACATCTTGCCTGCTGTCCAGTAATGTAAATCTCAGAATATACAAAACAATAATTTTACCGGTTGCACTCTATGGCTGTCTAACGTGGTCTCCTACCTTACATGTTGAAAATAAATTTAGGGTGTTCGAGAACAAGGTGCTTATGAATATATTTGGTCCAAAAAGGGATAAGGGTATGGGGGAGTGAAGGAGGTTACATAATGCTGAGTTACATACTCTGTACTCATCACAAGACATTGTTATGATATTCAAGTTTCGTAGATTACGGTGGACAAGATGGTGTTACGTGATTGTATAAACCAAATTCTTGGTGGAAACGCTGAGGTCAAGCCAAAATCTTTACACAGTTATTTATTATTTCATTGTATTAAAACTGATATTCAAATAAACTCCACAGCCTTAGTCGCAAGGTCATTCGAGTAAAACATAACCAAATGTGTGTACTAGAAAACATAAATTCCTTGAAAAAAATACTCTTTGTTTTAATATACATAATTAGTAATGTAAACAATGTAAATAACAATTGATGTAAACATTTAGTACATAGTCAACACATCTTCGGCTTTGATGAGCTGCGTCAGTTTGGTTGGTTCATACTGAATGTTGAGATTCGATTGTAGCTGTCTCTGGTTTTGTGTTGTGATATCTAGTGGTGGTAGTGATTTGTGATATTTAAATAATGAAAGAATTGCAATTTTTAATAAATGTTTAAAAATGTATGTTGATAACAGGTTGCATGAAACATTACAGAATTGGGACTCAAATATAAATCTGTATTCCCTGTAAAGTTCCCTGGGCACGCAAAAAAAAAAAGGACATCTAAAACCATTTTACTAAATACCTCATCCAGTGTGCCCACTAAAATGTTATTTTTAGTAAAGTATATAAATATATTATAAAACTATTTTTTCAAATTCTCATGATCTATTTTCCGTTCTGATTAAAATAGTGGTTTTAAAGGTTTTATATTATTTAAAAAGAATAAACTAGATTTTCAAATTTTTGCACTCATCTTTTTAAATATTTTCTTGAATATCTTAAAATGTATTTTGTTTTGTCCCCAATTATATTTGGGCTGTGTCATAATTGTAGCCAGCTTAAACGGGTGACAGTCTAAATCTACATCTGAAACAAAACTAGTTTATTAATCTAGACGGTCGGCCATTAAATATCTCTAATGAAACTTGTAAATATCGATATAATAATGTAACTACTACCATTCACATCTAAACACAGTTAAAACATGTGTGCCTATGAGAAAACGACATCAATGTTCGGTGTTTTTTCTATTCGCGATTGTATTATTGTTGAGTTAAAATCTGAATCCTTCTGCAGCTGATTCTACAAAGTAAGACCAACTAGATGGGTTCTGATGGATCACATTATGATAAAGAAATGGCTTAGAAGACATTGTGAATGGGAAAGGGAGCCAGGAAGACAAAAAATGAACTGATGGATGACCTAAACAAGGAGATGAAAATAAGTTTTGGGATATAAAAAAGGAAATTGCTGATAGGGAATTCTGGAGGACTCAATTTGGACGATGCAACGGATTTGTCAAAGGAAAAAACACCTAACAATAATATAAAACGAGATTTATTCCAGCCTATTTGATATGTTATAGTAGATAATACTATTACTAAAATTGTTTAATAATACAAAATTAAGGATAGTCAAAGTAGCCTCTAATAAACCTATTTCAAAGAAAATTTAAAACACATATCCTCCAGATGGAAATAAAGTGTGTCCGAAAGATATTAAATATTTTTCAGTTAATATTAATTTTCATATAAATTATTAATACTCTAAAAAGTTAAATATAGTCTGTTACACATTTTACTACAGTTTAAGGGATAATCACACTTAATACTGCTAATTTTCTGGCATAGCTCGATTAATATAATTATACAAGTCTAATGTTTAAAGTTGTAAATGAAGGCATAATCAGGACAATGATTATATCTTAATTTGTTTCTAATGATGTAATTCCCAAGATAGTTATGAATGTGATAATGTTGTAGTAATTACTATTTCTTATGGAAGGAATATGGTATAAATAATATATCAATACTTCTTCAAATAACAGTATAGTTTTGAAGTTGACAAGGTTTTGAAGCACCAGGAGATAAGTATCAACAACATGAACTTGGTAAGAGGCCTAATTGTAGTGTTTCATTGAACAATACAATCTGTTAGTTGAAATATTATTTGAAAAATATTAGTAATAACAATACAAATATTTTATTTCAAATTATTTGGATTTGAGATTATTTATTTGTCCAAATAAATCAGTTTAATTTTTTCTTTATTGTGACTTAACACACCTCCGATATAAAATCATTTTAATTACATCAATAAGATTTGTATTGAGGATGTACAATTTAGAGAAAATGTCCCTGCACCAGAGTGGAGAGAGAGAGAGAGTGGGAGGGGGACAATTTAGAGGGGGGAAAACACTCTCAGATCACCTGGCATGGATTTGAACCCCAAACTATCGGCTATAGATAAACCATATGGGATGAGCCTGACATCTAGTCTGCATGCGCACACAGCTGTGGGTATATACTTTTTATTAGAAATTAGGATTAACGTTTTAAAAATAATATTTAAAACCTTATAGAGCCCCTACACGATCAGTCAGTCTGTCAGTATTAATAAAGTAACAATACTGACAGTCTGACTGATTGTGTATTGGCAGTACTCTAGAACGGACTTACGAAAATACTGATGTCATATGAATTTTCTGATCACATCAGTATCAGTATATCAGTCTTGCAAGTGGTGGGGGAGATTGACAGTCGTACTGACAGTAGTACTGACCGTGTGCGCGCGCTCGTCAGTATTTCCTTCAGTCTCAGTAGCAAACATAGACTGTACCAGCCTTTTTATTATAATACATGTTGTTGCACGGTGCATGCAGGAGCTGAGACTGGTAAAAATAACGACGCGAAGAATGGCCGTGTACGGTCTCGTTGTAAATACTTATTCATACTGATCGTCTGATTGATCGTGTAGAGGCCCTATTAGAAACAACCTGAGTATTCCATGATAGAGCTGGCCAGATTGAAGCTCGTAGTATTCCACGCCATGTCAATTGATAAACAATGAATGATCAGATTACTCTCCTAAGCACGTATCTTGACTCTAAGGTAGACCTGGAGACATTTATAGAATAAAACTAAGATAAAATGAATCTATGGGCTTTTGAAATGGATAGCTCAGAACAATTGGCTACCATTTTATACATTAAATAGATTTGTACAGTTTATTGAATATATTTGTTTTTACGTTTTCTCGACACCTCAGAGAGAGAAGTATTGTGATTGTTAAATAAATTAAACTCAATATTTTGATAAATGTTGACGTTTCATGATCCCCTGAAACTGAAAGATGGATTTTGGGATGCCATATGTTTGTCTGTGTTTGTATCTCAGTCTTTTACCGAAACATTTTACCAATAGGGCTAAAACCTTTTATCTAGGGTTTTCATAAGGTTCACCTAAGGAGATAGCTGGCATTAAAATTAAGAGTAGTTGATTGGAGTTTAAAAAAAATAAAAAATCTTTAAATTTGCTTTAACGATTTTAATTTCTATACATAGGAACTATTTAACATTACAAACAAAATTCGAGTCTCGTTTTCCCACGAAAATGACTTTGAAGATAATTTAAATAATTAGAAATTTCCATTTTTGATCATATCGCTGAAACTATTTAGGATACGAAATAAACAAGCGTTATTAAAATAATAAATCCTTTATTTGAAATCTGAGCTATTTGCAAATATAATATATCATTTTATTAAGGTTTTGAAAACATGAAATTGTTTGATATGCCATTTGGTTGACATAGATTTTCCTCTTTCCTCAATGTTTCCGTGACAGTGTATATTATTTCAGCCTTGCTTTTTGGTGGAGTATTTCTGCAACAATGTATACTATTTCGTCTCACAAATCTGACTAGTTTTTAATAAATATCTCTAATTTTAATATAAAAGACACATTCTGTGAGGTGTACCATACCAATTTTTTAAATTTTCATGAAAATAATTTAAACAAACTATTTTGTGTATAAACAATATATTTAGGTAATTAAACTTATTGATTTTCCTTTTTTTAATTTTTATAATAGATTTATAAATACATTTTATTATTTATTACTGTTATTGAATAAGTATAAGTTTATTAACATATTTTTGAAATCTATCAATATTTTGTAACTCATATCAGTGGGTACGTGGACAAGGCGTATGGCTTATATAGTCTTATCTACCACAAATGATGTGCTCGGGGTTCAGATCCCGGTGGGGTGTACTAAGGCCGACTTTTGCTTAATATTTTTATACTTTCGCTGGGCACATAATTGGGTACAGTTACTATAAATTTTACCTTCCTTTGCCCTACCTCAATAGCTTGATTAGATTTCATCTAGTCCGGACGGGTGAGATCTTAATGATTAGTTTAAGTCTATTTTCTCTAAAACAACCAAATCAAACATTTTAATTTCACCTTACCCACCTCGGTGGCGTAGTTGGTAAACGCACTAGTTTCGTGTTGAGTCAGACTGCCGAGGATTGGGAAATCAAGATTCGAATCTCGGTCGGGTGAACTGAGATTGGTTTTTCCTACATGGCTTTCTACTCTCCCTCCTGACAAATGCGGATTCACTTCCTCTAAATTCAATCTCCCAATTCCTAATCCAATTTTGTTGGATATAATTATATTCTGTTTAAGACAATGGCTATTGATTTTAATTACGGGAAATTCCAGGCACTGGTGGCTAGTATTAAATAGTAATAATGTATATAGTTATAAGTTTAATGAGAATTTAATCATCATAATGTTCAATCTGTTCACGTCTTAGTAAACAACTTGTTCTATTTCGTTTATAATTAATATTAAATATGACGCCTATACACCGGAATAAAACTTCGTATCTTTTGCACCGTATTCTTGTGTTAGCACTGAAACTGTTGGTGCTGGATTTTATTGTTAGCACTTGTAACAATTAGTGCTGGATTCTAGTGTTGGCACTGAAACCATTGATGCTGGACTCTAGTGTTAACATTTATAACAGTTTGTGCTGGATTCTAGTGCTAGCACTTTTAACAATTTGGTGCTGGATTCTAGTGTTGGCACTGAAACGGTTGGTGCTAGATTATAGTTTTAAAACTTGTAACAGTTGGTGATGTATTCTAGGTCTAACACTTGTAACAGTTGGTGGTGGATTCTATGTGTTAACACTTGTAACAGTTGATGATGTATTATAGGGTTAACACTTGTAACAGTTGATGCTGTATTCTAGGGTTAACACTTCTAACAGTTTGTGGTGGATTCTAGTGTTAACACTTGTAACAGTTGGTGGTGGATTCTAGTGTTAACACGTGTAACAGTTGGTGGTGGATTCTAGTGTTAACACTTGTAACAGTTGATGATGTATTATAGGGTTAACACTTGTAACAGTTGGTGGTGTATTCTAGGTCTAACACTTGTAACAGTTGGTGATGTATTCTAGGTCTAACACTTGTAACAGTTGGTGGTGGATTCTAGTGTTAACACTTGTAACAGTTGATGCTGTATTCTAGGGTTAACACTTCTAAAAGTTGGTGGTGGATTCTAGGGTTAACACTTGTAACAGTTGATGATGTATTATAGGGTTAACACTTGTAACAGTTGATGCTGTATTCTAGGGTTAACACTTGTTACAGTTGATGCTGTATTCTAGTGTTAACACTTCTAACAGTTGGTAGTGGATTCTAGTGTTAACACTTGTTACAGTTGATGCTGTATTCTAGGGTTAACACTTCTAACAGCTGATAATGTATTCTAGGTCTAACACGTGTAACAGTTGGTGGTGGATTCTAGTGTTAACACTTGTTACAGTTGATGCTGTATTCTAGGGTTAACACTTCTAACAGCTTATAATGTATTCTATGTTTAACACTTGTAACAGTTGATGCTGTATTCTAGGGTTAACACTTCTAACAGTTGGTGTGTGGATTCTAGTGTTAACACTTGTTACAGTTGATGCTGTATTCTAGGGTTAACACTTCTAACAGCTGATAATGTATTCTAGGGTTAACACTTGTAACAGTTGATGCTGTATTCTAGGGTTAACACTTGCTACAGTTGATGCTGTATTCTAGGGTTAACACTTCTAACAGTTGGTGGTGGATTCTAGTGTTAACACTTGTAACAGTTGGTGATGGATTAAAGGGCTAACACTTGTAACAGTTGGTGGTGGATTCTAGTGTTAACACTTGTTACAGCTGATAATGTATTCTAGGGTTAACACTTGTAACAGTTGATGATGTATTCTAGGGTTAACACTTTGTAACAGTTGATGCTGTATTCTAGGGTTGACACTTCTAACAGTTGGTGGTGGATTCTAGGGTTAACACTTGTAACAGTTGGTGGTGGATTCTAATGTTAACACTTGTAACAGTTGATGATGTACTCTAGGGTTAACACTTGTAACAGTTGATGTTGTATTCTAGGGTTAACACTTCTAACAGTTGGTGGTGGATTCTGGGGTTAACATTTGTAACAGTTGATGCTGTATTCTAGGGTTAACACTTCTAACAGTTGGTGGTGGATTCTAGTTTTAACACTTTTATCAGTTGGTGTTAGCTTCTAGTGTTACCATTTAAACAGTTGGTGCTTGATTTTAGTGTTAACACTGAAACAGTTGGTTCTGGATTCACAAACTTTACTGAATACAAAACCTGTTGGAAGCTCTAAATATGACGCCCAATGAGCCACGTGCTTAAAAAAGGAGGTTTATTATCTTTATGGAGTGAGCTTACATTGTATAGATAAAGGTGTGACTGATCCGCGAAGCTCATTGAACCAATTTCCTCTACTTCTGCGGGTCATTTTCTGTCCAGGATGGGGGTGGACGTTTTAAATCCCCCTTCACCCTCTTTATAGTTATTTGAGTATTAATTTCTATGTTATTTTTTTACTCAGCTCATTGAACCAATTTCCTCTACTTCTGCGGGTCATTTTCTGTCCAGGATGGGGGTGGACGTTTTAAATCCCCCTTCACCCTCTTTATAGTTATTTGAGTATTAATTTCTATGTTATTTTCTTACTCCTTGGTTGATAAAAAATTGACACCCTTAATTATTTTTCTGCTTTAGAGAGTCCTTGTTCGTTATAAGATTTACAAAGGAATAAAAATTAAAGATTAAAAAAAAGTTTATGATTAAACATGTTGAAGAAATTTGGTGTGCCTTACGGTGTATGAATCTGATAACTATTTCTAAGAGATCACAATTCAACACTTGTCCCGTGAAGTGTGTATGCATGCTGGTGCTAAAATATGATTCTTAACTGCCTAATCCATATTCCAATTCCAAGCCATAATCACTCATTTCTTTCTATCGTATGTATTATTAATACCTATATCAGTGTTTATGTAACTCTGGATTAACATCATACTTTCCCCTTAGTTTTAAATAGTTCCAAAATTTGGTTTAAATTAACACATATCACTACTCTGTGTTTTAGCAGTTTTTTACAGCCTTGCTAGTAGTAGTGATGGTTTTGGTGTGCTCAGAAAGTCTCCACGTGACTGGCATTGATAAACGGTTGCTCTACATGGATGATGTTCCACCAAAAGTCTCCTATAAAAGGAATTCACTTAGCGGTCATGATTACTTCAAACAAGTCTCCACCATCCTAGACATAATTGGGGCTGGTAAGTTATTTATTAAATTTCTCAGTGACTGGTAGAGGATAGTAGCTTTTAAACAACAATTGAGAAACTCTCTTTTAAGGAATTCTTTCATATTTAGGCTTTGTATTACAGATAGGGATTGATCGTTCACTGCCATGTGCTTTGATTATCAGCAAACATACCACTATTATTTAATATGGATTATTTCAAGTTATGAATAGCTATACGTTTATAAATTTAATTGCGGACTGTTTCTTGATGGTAGTTGATATTTTTCTTTTAATGATAAAGGATTGGTTCTTGTTAGTATATTATACTTTTATTTTAATGGTTGTGAACTGATTCTTGTAGGTATATGATAATTTTATTTAATAATAGCTGAATTCTTGTTGATACATAATACTTTTATTTTTAATGATCGTCGAATGTTTCCTAATAAAATAGGATTTTTTTTTAACAATTGTAGACTGATTATTGTTGGTATACGCTACTTATATTTTAATAAATGTGGACTGATTATATTTAGTATAAAATTATAGTTATTTTTAAATACCACTTTATATTGAATAGTTTGTGATTACTAAAATGAACTCAAATAACTTTAATAACACACTCAACCGCATTGGTGGCCGCATGGTATAAGCCACTGCTATCGCAATATACTAGAATGCCGAAGATGGGGACAAGTGTCTGACAAGACTAAGAGCCTGATGGTGTCTAACATGATTCAGAGCCTAATAGTGTCTGACATGACTCAAGCCTAGTAGTATCTTACATGACTCGATCCTATAAGTATCTGACATGATTCGGGCCTCTTAGTGTCTGACATGATTTGAGCCTAATTGTAAAACCACTTTTTTAAGACCTGACACACATAAAACTTAAATATTCATCATAACATTGAGGTCGAAAATTTTCACTATTACAATACTTTATGTTATTACGAGAAAGTAAAAAGTGTGTTAAGATGATAATTAAACTTAATGTATCTACTCTTTTATCGATTTAGTAGTGAAGATTAAAAAAAAAAACCTGCAACAATACCTGCCTTAACTTGTGTAGTCTTCCATCCCACCATAATTTTGAATATTCAAGCGAAGATTTTTAGAATAATAAAAATGTTTACAAATTTTGGATATAAATTTAACACGAGATTCCATATTAATAGTAATCATAATAAAACAAATATTTGTTTGTTGTTATTTTATCAGGTCTGAGTAATATGTTGGCTACCTTCCTGTCTAATCTCTTCGGCATCTCTACTGGTGTAGAGCTAAGTGATTTGGGTGACACACTAGAGACTGCTAGCGGTGGAGCGACCGGAAATGGAGCTGATTCATCAATAAATGCTACAAACACGAGTGTTAACATACCCACTTCTGTTCCTTCAAGCTCCACTACGATCAGCAGTACTAGCTTGGAGCTTTCACACTCCACACATGAATATGGGTGATTAATTAGATTAGTCATAGAAACTCATTAACTATTTAATGATAGACTACCATTAATATAAGCCTAATAACTATCAAAATTAAATCTCATTTTGTCTTGTAGCTTTCAGTTACCAGCATAGCTGCTAGTGTCGACTAAGAGACTACTAGTGTTATAAATGACTCAAGCCTAATAGCGTCTGAAATGATTCAGAGCCTACTAGTGTCTGACATGACCCAGAGCCTAATAGTGTCTTACATGACTCAAGCCTAATAGCGTCTGAAATGATTCAGAGCCTACTAGTGTCTGAAATGACCCAGAGCCTAATAGTGCCTTACATGACTTGAGCCTAATAGCTTCTGACATGATTCAAAGCCTACTAATGTTTGGCATGGCATGACTCAAAACCTACTAGTGCCTGTACTCACTTATAGCCTACTAGTGTTTAACATGACTCAGTGCCTACTACTGTCTGATCTCACACAGAACTCACTCAAAGACCAGATCATTGTTCATTGTTTCCTTCTTAAATATCCACACTTTGACCCTTATTAGAATAACTTACCGTAGACATAAAAGTATAATAGAGATTCAAAATATTGTAGGGAGAGTGTTCATTTAAGATGTGCCCGGAGGTACAGGAAATACGTTTATAATTTATTTATTCTTGGCTAAGCTTAAATTTGAAAGATGTGTTGCCTTTACGGTGGCTTCATCGAGTATAGCTGCTACAGTAAATAGGGAGAAAAACTGGGCCTACGACATTTAGGTATAAACGCTAATTTGTTAGAAAGGGGAAGAACATCGTATGTGACATTCTACTTATCTTTATATTTTTATAATGATCAAATTGTCGTGTGCAACTTATCAAAATAAAGTTTCACATCAAAACTAGTGTAAAATTTATATCTTATAGTATGGTATGGGAGTACAATGGCACGTAAGACACCAATTTAAGAACTTAATAGAACTCTAAGATATCTCAGAATCAACAACGCAAGCGAAGCTATGGCCAAAAGCTAGTTCGATATATTTCAGCTTCCTTTAGTAAATATACAATTTCGTACATGACATAACTTAAATAATGCCACGTGAAAAAATTATTTAAAAGAGATTGTGACATTTAATCAATATATATGAACAGCACCTATGTTTTATAACTGGAACGCTTGTGTTCTTTCAGGCTAACAAAGTTTGAGAAGGCCACAATGATCCTGTGACACCCGGCTACATCGGCTTCATGATGCAAGGAAAGAATTACTTTAACACAACTCCTTCTATTACTGGTAAGGAAGTAGCTATATTTTATCAACTTCTCGTGTGTCACAATTTAATTATTTTGATAGAGTTTATTTGTGATACATAATTAAATCGTTTATTCACATGGTTTTATTATTCACTATATATATATACACGTGTTGGTGTGTGTATGTATATATATATATAAATAATTAAAACTTATATATATACAATTAAAACTTATAAAACAAAATTATGTAATAACGTTCCTTTTTTTCATTTTTGATTTATCTTAGGTTTATAACATGCACCTTTTGAACCAGTTGATTATATAATCACACGACTTATAATCTAACGTAAATCTAGAACGATCCCAACATCCAGCCCCCATCGTTAATTCATCACAGTGAAAGGGTCAACCCACATTTCACCAATGAAAAATTTATCAGCAATGCATGGAATCGAAACCGGGACCCTTTTTTCAATAGGCATACACGATACTGACTGTTAATTCTACTGAATAACATATATTTTGTCACAACACGTCTGTCTACTCTCTCGGGCTTTACACAATTTCTTATCAACCATTTGTCTTAGATGCATACGTTTTAATTACGTAATGTGGTAAAGAAGAAGAAGGTAGAAATTATAGGGAACGTGGCTTAATTTGCTTGAAGGGAGAGTGGTAAGCAATTTAGGAAAAAACATAGCCCATCGGTACACCGAACCAGGATTCGAATCTCAACCTTCAAGACAGACTAAATCAACTTGGTAAATAGGCCACATTCCTAGCATGGCGTATTAAAATATATTTAATTAAAAATAAGCCCTCTTTTGAAATTACCCACCTTGGTGGGTATGCAAACTAAATTAAATTCTTGCTTGTTGGCAAAAGGAAATTCAGATTTGAATCCTAGCTAGCTTTACTGAGGGTGTTCTTTAATAAATAGTTTCATATTCTCCCATCACAAGAATGCCTACACATTTCCTATAGATTATACCTTTCTTATCTCTTACCCATATCAGTTATTTAATTATTTATCAACGTGACAGTGTTAAGAATTTGTGGATTTTTTAAATACAATAAATATTTAATATGTTTTCAAATAAATGATTTTAATGTATTATGAAAATTTTTGATATTATCTGCTATTATTTTAGTTGAGAAATACCAACTCATGATTGATAATATAAACTATTTATTTCAGACTCAAACAATAATACCTCAGCTGTGGGACCAGTCGCTCGTCTAACGGTATCAGCCTTACAACACAGTTCTGTTTGGTGTTATTTGTTAATCGAAATACTCGCTAACAGATCTACACACCTCAGCTATTATTGGCCAAGCCTGAAGCAAATGAAAATCTGCTTTGGGTTAACCAGAAACTTTTAGATGAAAGGATAAAAGAATGCTTACTTACTGGAGTCGAAACTTATGTACAGCGGACCTACTCATATTAAATTGACGTTTTGACATTGGATATTATCAAACTATCAGAACATTTGATATTTTTTCTAGAGATAATATAAATATACATATATTTTCAGGCTTACTAATTATTTTTTTAGGAAAATGGTTGTTTTCAATTTGTTGACAAAAAAGTATGTAAGGCAATATTTTGACTATTCTACTAATTATTGATTCAAATTTATATATGAATATTGTCTATGCACATCAATCTATTTGTTTTAATAAACTGATAAAAATGATTAAACATAATTTATATAGCTTGTAATTTTAATCAATGATATGCATATAAGAGTAGTGGTGAACAATCATAGATTCAATTAATAATATATAAAATTATTTTGTTGTGTTTCATTAAACAAGCTAGTCTTCTTTTGACATGATATTCAATCTTCTTTTAAATATAACAAGAATGAACATTTAAAAACGAGCCAAATATTAAAAGCAGTCGTTTAGTTAAAATATAATTAGGAATCTTTATCACTTCAGTCAACTGTCTGACAGTTTCTATAAAAATTGTCAATTGAAATATAGAAGTGTTAATATGAGAAATTTATTTGAGTTACAATAATTTTATTTTCTTAGGTCAACTTTTTGAAATAATTGTTTCAAAAACTAAAGTTATATTCCACATGCATAGATTAAACTTTTTAAATTATATTAAACTATATATACTATTTTTGTTGTTTTATTATTCCACTTATCTCCCCTATGCTTTCTTTTTATCAATGCTTCTTACTACTAACTCGGTTTATACGCTTACTCATTTTATTAAAATTGTGTTTAAAGCTATCAATTATTTTGGATAAAGAGTAACAATTAAATAAACATTTGTGTGTGTATTTTCAAGTGTACTGCTAAAGATAACAATCTGTGTACTATGTATATACTGTACAGTAAGAGTATAATCTGGACCGGTAGTAAGATTATTTGATAAAAAAATCTGTGAAGTATTATATGGTTATATATTTGTTATTATTTTTACAACTTTTGATATAAATAGTTATCTGATCACCTGGGGTCATTTATATGTAGTGAACAATAAATCAGCTCTAACATCCCCTGAAATACACATTTTACCCCTACTAAACTCCTAAATAGTTTAGCCGCGATGTGGTTCCTCTTCGTCTGAAGCAAAACACAGTAACAATTTTTACCATGGCTGAGTCTATGTTCGTATTATATTTATGGATCATTGTCTTTCCGATAAGTTTTCACTTAAAATACATGCATACAAGTTTGTGAACGATCAATGGTATGCCCTTTTGTAATTCCATTGCTTACCAAAATATTTTTAGATCCATTTGTGTAATACTCCATTCTTAGTATGTCTGTATATATAATAATCAATATTCATTGATTACAGACGCATTTTTAATCTGGATACATGAAAATACTTGTATTCAAGCTTTTATAAAAATAAGATTATTACATATATTTTACAAATCATACTTTTAAAATAGTGGAATAATTAATAAGTAATGTGATTTCAAAACTCTTATTTAGATTTGTATTTAAAATAATCAACGGTTTCTTAATTGATACTCCAGGATCACAACTTCTATTAAAAATATTATTTCTTAATTATATCCTAAGAAAATTCTATCTGTTTATATAAGTTAAGCCAAAAGTTTATATATTATATATATAATAAATATATATATCTTTTCTAATTTACGTTCACCCACTTTGGTGGCCACATAGTCTAAAGCGCCACTCTTGGAGTAGACTAGCCTGCCGATGACAGGAAGATTGTGGTTTGATCCCGGTCAGGGGTACTGAGATTGACTTTCCTAAATGGTTTCCCACTCTCTATAACGATGCAAATGCGGGTACAATTCTTATGGATTGAATATTTCTCATCCCTTAACCCATTAGCGTAAATAGTACACAAGATTATAACCCGAAGGGGTTATTCGCTTATGTGCTGGGGAAAAAAAGTGCACTAAATCTGTTTGAATGTAGACGTACAGTACCTACACTCACTATCTAGTTTAAATGGGCTGCTGGAACAAAACCAACTTATATAGGATGGGGTCGAAACAATTATAGGATTACTAACTTGAAAATTAACAATTTAACTGAAAAGTAAATTTTCACTAATTATATAAAAGCAAACTACATTCTACACTTTTCACTTTTTGATAATCTCACTCTCAGGTAAGCTCCACCGGACGTCAGGTAAACCTCAGCACGTTGTCCATCCCATCGCCTTCCTCAGCAAGGATAGTCTAATGGTTTCCACTACACCCTGTATTAATAATGTAGGGGGAAAAAGGATAGATTTGGAGGTCGAGTGATCTTGAATCAAATTAATTTGATTAATTGGTTAACTTACTACATTGAATATACATTTAGATATGAATAGAAAACTATACATCAAACTACTAGGCAACAATACAATATGATAAATTATTGTATTTAAGAATTCACACATATTTTGTCGCTTTATTAGGATAAGGGTATAGTAAAATATTCTAGTGGACACCCCTAGAAAGATAAGCACTAAAAGTTTTTTATACTTGCCCTAAATAATGCACTCCAAATAAAGTTGTTGACGTTTGTTTTGATAAATACAAAACATTTTATTATCTGACCATGATCTAGTCCTCCTAAAACTGGAAATTGGGGGGCTTTCCACTCCTTACAATTACTATTTTAACAGTGGGACAGTTTCTTTTTGTAGTCCTGTTGGCTCCTCAAAATTCACTGCCCCTTGAGCCTAATGAGTGAAACAGGCGACTATAATTAGAGATTATGTGATTGAATAGATTAATAAACAAGATATCTTGAACAATTATTTCACTTTTATAAATTTATATTATTTGGTGTTTATATTTAGTTGATTTGGGAATAAGGCATTACAATATATGTCTAAGACCTTAGAAGTATATTAGTGCAGTGGGAGTGAACTAAAGTGCAAATAAAATGAAAATTAATCTATACAAAACTAAAAATATATACAACATTAATATTAAGCTCATGACTCATTGAGTATGAACTTAACTGGAAAGTTCAAACTATCTAATCTACATAATTGATATGAAGGTAGATTTTGCCAAAAAATATTTGTATAACCAATATGTTGACCTTTATTACAAGGCAAGCCTTAAGCAAACCTTTGGGAGCTATTACAACATCTATTTATTTAAATTAATTCTCATTATGTTTTTTAAATTCCCTAAAACGTTCCCAGGTTACTATGTGTAAGAAATCTAAAACTCCATCACAATGGTAAAATACCAGTATATCGTTGAAATAGCTTAGTTAAATTGTATAGCTCTTGATTATAATAGATAATTTAGTAAGATAATATTGTTTTTTTTATAAAAATCTCCGAAAGAATTTTAACAAGTACATTCTTAATTGTAAACTAACACCTCTATTCGCTCCATATTAAATTAATAATATCCATATACTTTTCCTCAGAATATACTTAAGAGAGGAACTTGAAATTTTGATCAAATATTAGATATAATGCGTTCTTAAAAGTGTACCACTTCTTTCATTACATTTTTATAGGTTCTTTTTGGGATCCATGAACCTGCACGGGGCGCTAAAATAAACCTTACACATTAAGTAATTATTATATTTTCATATATGATACATTTACTAGATCGAGTAAAGCACGTTTTATTAATTTAATCTATATTATTAATATTTATATTTATACCTTTCAGAGCAATTGTTGAAAGACCCATCTAGCGTTACTTATCATTTACTCATTTGGAGATGAATTCATCCCATGTCTAATTAATAACGAGTATGATTCCTTTTAATGTAAGAGTTGTCCAGGGAAGAACGTTCATGTTACGATATGTTACGTTATGTTACGTTACGGGATGTGTACCATGTGTTCCTGTAATAAAGAATGTTGCGAGCAGCGTCATTACGGCTATTTATTCCTTTTTTTTTTGTGTGTAGACATCTACTGTGGTATAGTTTATTTGTCCACGTCTCGCGAATACTTTATTTTTAACTACATTAAACTTTTAATGTAAATACTTGGAGCCCAATCAACATTGAATGCTTGAGTTGCATTTTAGTTAACAATTTATTTCCAAACAATCCAAATACAATTGAACCCCTCTAGTCCGTCCTCAGCTAGTCCGACGCTCCGGTTGGTCCGACCGCCTATCAAGAGCATGAATGCACAGACTTGTGTATGACTGGTCGGCCATTATTGACGCGCCATTGCTACTAGTTGTTTTGCTGCCTCAGTGAGCCTGAATCTGGCGTCTAGTGCGTGGTAATTAATTACTCGTCGTATGTGGATTGTGTTTCGTGTACGTAATTTTGGCATTACATACAGTATGTCAGGATTAAAATGTAAACACGTTACTGTTCCTTTAAATTAAAAATTAAAAGTGTTACAGAGACTGGACAAGGGCGAATCACTCCAGCTAAGTCTAGACTCATAAAAAACATAATTAGTTGTAGTAAGGAACAATATATATTCTAAATGATAAAAATAGAAGTCAATTGAAAGAGCAAAAAATAAGACAAAAAATTAGGTTATTGATATAAATTATGAATATAATATATTTAAGTTTACTTGTCATAAACAGTATATGGTTTATAAATGAAGGATTGTGATAAAAGAAATTTTTGAATAAAAGTCAAAATATAATACTTGACATTATACACACACATTAAAAACATATATATGTGTTGCTCTGACTCACATTTTTAATGTGTGTGTATAATGTCAAGTATTATATTTTAACATTTATTCAAAAATGTCTTTTATCACAATCCTTCATTTATAAACCATATACGGTACTGTTTATGACAAGTAAACTTAAATATATTATATTAATAATTTATATCAATAACCTAATTTTTTGTCTTATTTTTTGCTCTTTCAATTGACTTCTATTTTTATCAATTAGAATAAGTCTAGACTGTTGTCTGCCAAACAAAAGAATATTACCGATTTTTTTTACTAAAAAATGTATTTCTGTTTATGTTTTATTTTATTTTAGACTATCTTATTTATGTATGTAATACAGTACTGTAAATATTTAGTTTTCTTCTGACTATCCGACCTTTTTTGCGTTCCGACCATATTCCCAGCCCCACGGGTGACGGATTAGCGAGGTTCTACTGTACATTTTTTGTGTCTTGCTCGAGTTGCTAAGTTGAGATACTTTAAGTGAATCCTGATCTATCACTATGTTACCTTACGTTACGTGAACGTTATTATTTGATCGTGATTTTGGCATAGGGAGCCATAACTAGAGTATTTTTTAATTTCAATGTAATCAACGGATTGTAAAAAACTTTGAGAAATATTAGTTAAAATTGTCATCATGAATGTTAACTTTCGAACAAGAAGCAAAACTCTTTGGTTTTCTTTTCCAAGTTCAAAAATAGAGGTTGTTTTCTTGCGGTGCATAAATAAGACAAATAATACTTTAAAAATTTCATAAAAACTAACAACAAACAAAAATATTTTAATATTGTGTCATAGCTCAAACTCATATTATTTTTGCTTGTTTATACTAGATTTTGTGATGATTTTAAATGATCTAAGTGACTTTTGTGATCAATAATGTTGATTAATTTTACATTAAAATTTTAAAACCAAATGATGTTTTTTTTTCTACATTCAATATCCTTATTAAATAGTAAATGTCCATTACCATTTAAAAAACGCGCATTTTTAGGTGAGGTTTTGATTGACTACTTATGTAAATATATCATTCCTACTGTTGGCTAATGCTGAAATCTCTATAGTTTAAAAAACTAATGTAATGCATTGTAACCTTGTAACCAGCCTTTGTACTTAACTATATCAGTACACTTTTAGTTTTCTTTTAGCACCTCTTCTTACTATCAGTTAGGTTTATACGCTTATGTACTCAGTGCTCTGATGGTTTCAGGGATTAGGAAGGTTTTATTTAGAGGGAGTATATTTGCATTTGCGTAGGCGGAGAGTGGAAAACCATTTTGTAAAAAAACACCCTCAGTACACTGGACCTATATTCGAACCTCGATTTCCCCGTCATCGGCGGTCTAGTCTATTGTGATAGTAACGCTTTAGACAACGCAGCCACCGAAGTGGGTAGGTTCAATAGTTGAATGACACACTGAAATGGAGGAGATCCAGGATAGTTTAGATTGTAGAACAGTCTGCACTTAAGGCCAGAGGGTAGGGGTTACAATCCCTGTTCAGATGACACTTTTCTATATCTATTAGTAGCTACGTACAGTGCCGTATTCAAGTGTATTAACACCTGGGTCAAGTGATATTAGGTTACCCTCCACCCCCACATCCCCTAAACAAGATGTCATCCTTCAATCACATAACGCTGTTTATAGGGGGGACTGGGAGGAGTGGTAGGCTCTAATGTCTACATCGTGTTACATGGCGGAAGGGTGGGTATATCACAGTGTTAAGTAACACAAAGTCTATTAATTTTATAAATACTCGTTTGCACCATAAATATAAATATCCAGCTAAGTTACCGATTATTTGTACGGGATAGATTTTACTATACCTATCCAATGTTACTAATAGATGTTATTATCAAATATTTAGAATGTACTGTACATAAAATATATAGTTTTATTATATGTATAGATAAAGAAATAGACACTTTAACTTGGTATAGGCACAGGTCGATAAGAAACATCTTCTATCACTTAACAAAATGTATCAATTAGGCCATCATAAACACATGCTTTATCGGTATTTTGGTAGTATGTTCCTTGAACTTGGTGTCCCCCCTAAAAAAAGTATCTACTATTAGAATTTTGTTTCTGAAAAGATAAAACTAAGCATGAAATGGTAGCTTAACCCATACATATTAAAATAACACTTTAAATCTGTCTATGATCTCGATATTTTGTCTCTATCTTTGTTTATTTATTGCCAGTAAATTAAAAAAGTACTCAACGATCTTCTTGTATAGTCTTTAATTTTAAGGAAACAGCCATATCACCAACGAGTGAAGCAGTGTTTGAAAAATAACTTACTCCTAATATTGTTATATTTGAGTAGTCCACTTGCAAAACTCGTTATGTCCAAAAAAGTATCAAAATTGAGTTGGCAACACCATTTTGTTCACAGGTAAGATATACATCATCTCATAATACATAATCGCCACAAACACTGCAGTTTTCCTACTGATTGGATTTTTTAAAATCACGAACAGCAGCAGATATCTTCATGTCCACCAGCCTAAATGTTGCAAGACCCGTTATGTCCACGCAACAAACCTGCTGCACATTTCATCATGTCCCACAGATATGCTGTGGTATCGAAATATGGTCCATCCTGATCGAAGAAGAAAGAGTGTTACCTCCAGTAATTGGATAGTCTCCCCCCTCCCACTTCCGTCCCCCCAAGACAAGATCTTTGGCCTGAAGTAACGAAACATTCTATCTTGCTAACCGACAAAGATTACATACACATTATTACATTTTCATGCAACTGTCATCGACTAGGAAAAGAATGTCATGTGTTAGAGTGGAAAGAGGTTGTAAAAGAGCTAGGAGCATGGTATTGTATTGTCCAAAAACAAACACAAGGATATGTACAGTGCGAGTTAAGGTTAACTACAACATGGAAATGGGGGAAGGGAAGAGCATGCTGAAGCGTGGCAAAATTTAAGTTCCACTGCACTTAAAGTAACAAAGAACGGCCCAAATATGAAGAATTAGAAACTAAACGACTTGAATAGGCCTACCCTGCTAACGAAGTACTTTGAGGAAATATGGATGGAAAAAGAGAAACTTATTTTCTTCAGTCACAGTTACAGTCAACAGAAATCTTTGAATGAACCAAGGGAATAGGACCTAGATATTGGCGAGATTTTGGAGGGTGGGGGATTGATTGCGTAAATAAGAAGATTTATATAAAAAAGGAAAAACTTCCTTTAAGCTCATTTTTCAGCAAAAGGAAGCTATCAATGAACAAGCCATTGTAATAAAGCTCGGATATTTGAGAACAATTTGAGGAATAGGAGGAGGAAATGGTTTTGTAAATAATATTAACAAAATGCTAAATAGTAAATCCTAATTCCTATAATTTTTAAATTGCCCTTTAAGTAGTAATTTTGGTTTATGGTTTTTGTAAATGTGTTTTTTAATACTGGTGCAAAACTCGTTATGTCCTTAAAAATGCTGAAATATTCGTCATTTACAACTGTTTATTTTTATTGTGATCTATAATTTTAATTTTGATAATTCTTTTTCATATTATAGTGTACAATAATTGGTATTAAAATCATCACATCTGTATCTCAAATACAAAGTGAAAGTTTTTAGCGCTTTTTGAAATTATTTGTTTATTTAGACTTATCGAAGTTTGCAATTGGACTACTCATGTGCGTCTTAAATTTGTAACAATTCAAATATATAATTTTTTAATGTAGACATATCTTTCTTTGTAAGTCTCCTCAGAAACGAGGGGCTCGGAAAGGTTAACAAGCGAATTAAAAATTTATTTGAAAAATTATTTTGGAATGGAAATAAACATCCTACTAATATAGTAAAAATGAAATGTTGTCTGTTGGTTTGTTGCTCAATCCTTACTGTACCAATTGTGCTGAAATTTAACATGGGTGAAACTTTGACATACAGTTAAAATATAGACTATATTTTTCTATTATAATTTTGTAAAATCAATGTTTGTTCAAATATATTTCTTAAATCAATTTTTGCATTCTCCTATTAAACGAAAAAAAAAAATTATATTTTTCTGTCTTATGGTTTTCCAAATAATTTTTAATTTATTTGGAGTATTTAACGTGCATTTCCTGAACCTATTGATTATATCAGCACATTTCTTATAAAATAATTTAAATCTAGAACAAACGCAACACCCAAACCCCGGCCGTTTAATTTGTGACTATAAAAGAGAAAATTCCCAATTCACCAATTATATATATTTTATTCTATGCCACGAATCAAACCCGGGACCCTTAGCTTGAGTGCCAAATCAATTGCAATCCAAATAATAATTAAAGAATACATTTTAATCTTATGTCCAAAGATAAATTGTATTTTGTGTTGGTCGTTTTGTATTCACATTTGTAGGCAAATCGTTTTTCTTTAACCAATAAAGTTACACATTTTTAAATATTTAAAATTTCTAAGTGAAGGAATGTTAAATAGGTGATTTTGAAATTTCCAAAATTTATGTAAAAAACTAGTTATCACTGTGATACACGATTTAAATTTATTGGGCAGTTAAAAGAGCGAATGCCAACATCCTGAGAAAAGAAATCAAAATTTAACACCGAAAAATAAAAAGAAGGGTTCCCCCCAAAATTTTTCTCAAACTAATAGAATAAAACACTTCCCTAATGGTAGAAAATTGAAATGTGTACATACATGTAAATTGACAAATCTTAAATAGACATAAGAGTCTGAATATCTATAAATTAAAAACTGGGATCAGTGGAATGTTGGTGAATTTGAGGTGGTGGGATGTGTTGGATGGAAATTTACAAAATTAATAAAATCCAATAATTTTATGTGAGGCAGAAAATTGAAATTTGTCAGGAAATTTAATGTAATTTCCCCAAATAACAATAAGAGAACGAAAGATTTTAAATTTAATAACCAAGATTTAGAAAATAGGTGTAGTGGGGGCCAGCATTTTTGCAACTAAATCAAAAAAACGTTTCTAATTGTAATATAAAATGGTAAATTTTGCAATCATGTATAAAGAATACAGCAGATAATTATAGAATAAAAACAATTTTAGGTTTGAAAAATTTATCTAAGAAATAGGGGGCTCATATTTTCAGAAATTAATAGAAAAATTAACTTTTTATTGTGGTAGAGATTTGAAATTTGTCAGGTTATTTCAAGGACCAATCGGTCTTTTTAAAAGTCTATAATTTTCTTTAAGATATTTTTTTAAACCACGATGGTATTTTTTTCCAATATGTTTTGTATTAATATACTCCTATATAATTAATTTTCACATATCTTATAGCCAGTTAGGCAAATATTGTATTTTATATGGATTGCATTTGTGCACTAACTTTATGTCCTGATAAATTTTTAGTTTGATTTGGCTACATTTCTCTATTTTTAATATTATATAAAAAAAAGTTAATTTATACAAACCTCTTGCAAAGAACAGGTATACCGACTAGTAATAAAATAAAAAAATCACTTTCTCTTTATAGAACATCTTATTTTAAATATGATAGCAATTAAAAATAAATAAAGTACAATTATAATGTTACTCGTTTTTCTGCCCCCAAAATTACAGTAAAAAAATAAATTAAAAAATCAGCTTGAAAGAAACCAAAACAATATCCACGGATTAAAAGTGAAAAAAATACCAACAGTACAAACAGACATTATTCACACACAAAAAAGAAGACAAGTAATTACAACACATTAAGTATTTTAAAATATAGAGTACGATTAATATACATTTGAAACATAAAAGATGAACATGAAAACATAGAACTATATTGATTAAAATTTATGTTTTGTAAATACACCCAATTTATTGGCCACGTGGCTTAAGACGTCACTTTCACATTAGACTAGATTGCTGATGAGGGGGAGATTGGAGTTCAAATCCCAATCGGGTGTGCTCAGGATGTATTTTCCAAAATGGTTTTTCACTTTTATTACTGGAAATGTGAGTACACTTCCCTCTAAAATAAATTTAATTCATCCCTAGCCCGTTATATAAATTAGTACATACGTGTACATCCCAAACATGTTGCCAAAGAAAAAAGTACAAACATACACATATAATATTTGAAAATATGAATTATACGAATAAGAAAATCCTTTTTAATAATGAAATCTCCTGGCACAACCAAATTATCAGCAGCATTTAAGTACAAATTTAAGTTACATGTACCCCCATTTACCCTGAAAGGTAGCAGTTGTACTTTGACAGATTGCACTATGACTCTTTTAATTTATACCATAGTAAAATAATGTAATGTGACCTTGCAACCCAACAGGTTAAACGAAAAGTATATTGTACAGTACAATTTATAATTTTAAAACACATTTTAAAATGTACACCTTTTTGTTTTCATTTTCTCCTCCCATTTATATAGCTCTTAGATATCTATGTTAAGGAAAATATTTGTAAATATATTTATATTTCCCCATTTATCATGAATTTTTTGCGGAAATTCTTCTGTTTAAAACTAACCGTGGCAATTCAGAATTACTTTTTTTATATAGCCACCATCTCTACTGTCAACCTTATTTTAATTAACAACATAAAATAACAAAAAAATTCCTAATGATTAAGCATGGTTTGGATATAATCTAAAGTGTTTTATGTTGATTAATTTGCCTCATATATATAAACTAGGGAAACAGGATAAATACTTTGACAACAAATATTTTTGTACATCGCGTGTCTTACTGCCAATTTGGGCTATCCACGTGGGGAAGGGAGGAGAAAGTTATGAATAATAGAATATGTACCCATAGATGTGTGGAGGGAGTGTGGAAAACAATTTAGGATAAAGCAACCTTAATACTAGTCCACGTGCTCTCATGAATTTATATTAGACTAAGATTTTGGCTGAGCCATTTAGATCATATAGGATTATCTAAAGAAATATACTGGTATATAGTATGATAAAAACATCTTCATACTAAACGAGAAGCACATAAATTGTAAGGCTCAGTTAAAAACTCTATCTCAAATTTGCATAGGTAAGTATTGTTATTGTGAATAAAATTATGGGGGGCAGAATAAATTGAAAAGAAACACAATTTAGACAAAACACTTAAGATATTAAATTTAAAGATATGTTATTTAAATATGCATATGAAACACAAAAAATATACAATTTTGGGGTTTGTTAGGATTAAAATTTTATAATTTTAATTTTCATAGGAGTAGATATCTAGTTAATTATTCAATTTACTGATCAAGTTAATTTCCTGTCATTGTATGACTAGAATTAATTTCACTATACTAATGCATTAGTTGAAGTTGTAACTGTAGCTGAACTCAGAATAAATATATCTTAATTTGTTTCTAATGACATCGTTCACTTGACGTTCGTAGATGCAGTAAGGTTGTAGTAATTACTATTTCTATTGGAACTAATATCGTATAAATAATACCTACATGCTCTGGTAACATTATTGTTTTGAAAGGGTCAATATAGAGTAGAGAGTGTCAATACCATCAAAATGAAAGTTGTAAGTAGACACTTTCTAGAATAATGTTTCTATATTATTATTAATTTAGATTTGTTAATTGAAATATTATCAATTTAAATTTATTAAGTGTGTGTGTGTTCATCACGTACTAATACCTATTTGTGTTATACTCTTATTTAAATTAATATGGTAGGGAGGGCGAAGGTGTATTTGAGAGGAAATGTACAAGTATTGCGTGGAGGAAGAGTTTGAAAACATTTAGAAAAATTCAACTTCAGTACAGCCAGTCGGGTCTAGAAAGTGAACAGTGTTATTTGTTATATCAAATACTACCAAGATACCCATTTGGAACCAAATCGATAGAGCCATTTGTAAAATATTTCAAGTTTTTTAAAAATCAGTCACCAGTAAACTACCCTTCAAAGAATTTTTTCCCAGAGACCAATTATATTGTGCTATTATATGCTATTCCATGTCAAATCAATCTTAGATATGCATTTCAAACAAAATCGTAAGAGCCATTTTCGAAATATTAGGAATTAAAAAAAAATACTTATCAGTAAACTAACCTTAATTTAAGGGCTAAGGTATAAAAAAAATTGTGTTGTGGTATAGTCCTATAATATATAAATGTCAAGTTTGAACAAAATATATCTAACCGTTTTGAAGCCGTGGCCAGGAAGAAACAGCCAAACAGACAGACGGAACTGTACGAGTAAAAACCAAGTTGTTTTTTTTGTATTCACATAAAACGTAAGCATGTGTCATAATATCGATATCAATTTATTTCAAGATCACAAAACTTTTTCTTTTTTGAAAGTAAACATGTTTAGACTAGCTATATTAACATATGAATAATCGTATTAAAATCTTGACAATTTATAACAATGTATAATTGTATACATTTGACTATTTTCTAAGTTGCAGAGTGACTATTTGTTTTGCCTTTTGACCAGGTAGTATTTAAACATTGAAGACAACCTCTGTGTTTTTAATATGGGTGGAAGTAATTACAACCAACTCTGTGGTCGAATGGTCTGAGTTTCTGGTTTCAGATCCTGGAGTTCCAGGTTTAATCCACGGTGCGTTCAGTTTTTTCTATGAAGCAGCGGGTCTTAAACGGGGTCGAACTCAGCCTCGTGGGGATAAATGAACAGGGGCAGATTTACGCATAGACCTAGTAGGCACGTGCTTACGGCGGCAGATATTAGGGGCGGCAAATTTTGATTGATGAAAAAAATACATTTCTTTATTTGCCAATTAAAATATTATTATTATTATTAATAGCACCGCGTCTTACTACCCGTTCGGGTTATACGCACTTACGCTAATGTGTAATGGTAGGGTGATTGTGAGATGAAATGGAGGACCTACAGTTTAACGTGGAATCCGAACCACGGTGGAGGCCTGGCATTCCCCACATTCACAAGATGTCTTGTCAGAGGTGAAGGAAGGGTTTGGTAATCAGATAAATTTATGCCGACCAATTAAAATAGTTTTATGACTTCATCGTGTGTGTGATTGTTGTGATTTGACATATCTGCGTACCAACATGACAGAGTATTGCCTTAATTCACTGACAATTTGTCTTTATTATTATTTAGCACCGCGTCTTGCAACCCGTTCGGGCTATACGCTTTAAATACTAATTACGCCAATGGATTAGGAATTGGGAAGGTTGAATTATAGGAATTGAAACCGCATTTGCGTGGAGGGAGAGTGGAAAACCATTTAGGAAAAACCACCCCAAGTTCACTCGACCGAGATTCGAGCCTCGATCTCCCCGTCCTCAGCAGTTGAGCAGCTCAACACGACTAGTGCGTTAGCCAACTACGCCACCGAGGCGGGAGACAATTTTCTTAATTGAAGGTCACTTATTGGATAAAAAATATTTGTTTGCCATCATCGACCAATTCACTCAGCAGAAATCAAGGCGAAATATACTATAGACTATTTTCTTATTGTGTACATGCTAATATTTTATCTGTAGTAACATTTTATACAAGTATATTAATGAAGACTTTATTTTTTTAAATCATATATTTGATATTTTCTGTTGTAATAGTGTAAGAGTATTTATTTCAATTTTTTTATCTCTTTTCTTAGATTCTTACTACTTTTAATACCTCACTATAATAAATAATAAAATAATGTAGGCCCTTTTTATCTGTCACTTGTGTAAATTTTATATGTGTGTCGGTGTATGGGGGTTGGCAGGGGGGAAACGTGGATTTAGGAGGCTAGAAATTAAGGTAGGAAAATTAAGCGGCAGAGTCATAAATCTGCCCCTGTAAATGAGTATCTAGTTTAATATATAAGTAGCGTACCTGTTCTAGAAAACTGAGATTAACGGCTGGAGGGCTCGTTGTGATGACAACATGACACCCTATCCCCAACCCTCTTCATCAAATTACAGCGGCTTTCTGTCAGTATAGATCGTCTGGGGGCTGAAGCCATAGAGAGGATAGCATTAAAATTTAACAGCTAAAAGGTCATATGTCAATGTTAAGTGTATACTAAGCAGCGATTTTATAAATTTTCCCTGGATATTAATTTGGCCTAGAGAGAAAAAGATTAAAATTAATTTTATGATTATTTTAAATACTAGGCAGCGTATTTACCTAACGGGTATTAATACGCGATGCTTGGAACAATGATAAATTACCACAAGAATGGAAGGAAGGTATTAGAATGTCCATTTTCAAAAAAAGGTATAGAATCCAGTGTAATGATTATGGAGGTATCTAACTATTACCAACATGCTTTAAAATTTTATCTTAAACAATTTTAAATAGAATGACGCCATACGCAAAGGAAATATTTGGGGATCATCAATGTAGATTTCGACGAAATAGATCAACAATTGATCAGATTTGTACTATTTGGCAATTATTAGAAAAAAGTAGGGAATACAACATGATAGTTAATCAATTACAAATATACTTTAAAAAGACCTACAATTCAGTTAGATATAAATAATTTGAAATATTAATTCAGTTTGGGATACCCAAAAATTTGTCAAGCTAATTGAGGTATGTTTGACTGATACGCGTGGCGTGGTACATGTTAAATGTCACCTTTCAGATACTTTCGAAATTCATATTAGGTTGAAACAAGGAGATGCATTTTCCCCATTACTTTTATTATCTAGCCACAGAGTATGCTATTATGGTAATGCAAGAGAGAAGAGAATGGTGGGCATTAAACATTACAATGCATATATTAGTTTACGCAGATGAATTAACTTTGTTTGAAAATAGTAAGGAAGGTTTGTCAAGAAATAAAATTTCGTAGATATTGGTAAGGAAATACGTTTAGAAGTGAACGCAGTAAAGACTAAGTATATGATCAGACAACAAACAAACACATATTGGGTACGATAGTTTAGAGATTACTGTGAAAAACATATCATTTGACACGGTTAATGCGTTTAAATAGTTAGGAACAAATTTATCTGGCAAAAACTATATTAATTTGAAATTAGGAAAAGAATACAGTCGGGAAATGCATTCTATTACTTGGTCAGTAAGTTGTTGACATCTTGCCTGCTCTCAAAGAATGTAAAACTCAGAATAGACAAAATACTAATTTTACTGATTGCTATCCTTGGGTGTGAAACGTGGTTACTTAACTTACATGATGAAAACAAATTTAAGGTGTTCTGAAACAAGGTTCTTGGGAATATATATATTGACACAAAAAGAGATGTGACTATTGGGGAATGTGGGAGGTTAGATAATGATAAAATTAAATGCTACTAATATATATTTGTAGAGGTCCTTTCCTGGCAAATAATTGATAATTATTGTATAATTCTATTAGATATTTTTTTCTCTGGTCATATTTGCGAATATCAGAGGGGAGGCAGATCAATTTATAGAAGGTAAATTTATTCCAGAGGGTCTAATCCTTTCATGGGCAATACATTTCCCTAAGCATCTCACCACTCATTATGGTTTCGCCACCACTGAGAACGTAGATAATATTGTGATGCATTTGACAATATTTAGACCACTGCATGTATTGTATCAGTTTTTAGCAGCCTTATTAGCAGTCTTGCTGGTGGAAGTGTGCTCAGAAAGAATCCAAGAGACCAAACTTGAGCCACATCTGTTCTTCACGGAGCCCTCAACCAAGATCACACAGATGAGGGATTCTTTAGGTGACATACAGAACTACAAGCAGAGTACCAATTTCTTCGACACTCTATTTTCTAGTAAGTTTGAATTTGATTGTTCACTCACTCAATACAAAATAATATATTTTTCAGTGGACCCATAAGAGAAAAAAAATCAAATAAAGTGATCATATGTGTTTAAGCTTATGACAGTTTTATTTAAATATAAAACCTAATTATGCAATTTAGTAGATAATCATCACTTTCAAATTGAAATTAGTATAAGGTGGATTTAGAGAGGCTCTATTTACGGTAAACGCTTACAGTCTTACTTTTATGGGCTCCACTATGGACCGATGGTATATGCTGTGTCATAGTGGAGGCAATCAAGGTTGACTAGCTACCTTTCATGGTGAACAAAGTGTAAATGCATTACTAAAATATTATATTGTTAATAAAATTACGTTCAACTATAAAATAGGAGAATTTTATATGATAAGATATCATCTTGAATCTAATGAGAAGCTATTCTCAGTATTTTATTTTCGACTTGGACTGTTATGTTAATATTATTAGGTAATATTTTTAGCATTTATCTCTATTTATTTAATTTTAAATTAGAAACTATGTCAAGAGATATTCAAAACGGTGCGTTAGCTCTGGAACCGTACTTTAACTAGTATCCATATAACTTATTTTATATAGCCAGCTTTTCTCTCTATATTTATATAATTTTCTTTTTTATCTTTTGTTTAGCACCGCGTCTTACTACCCATTCGGGTTGTACACTTATGTAATAATAGCGCTAATAATTTTAGGGATGATGAAGGCTATATTGTTAGGAAATGTACCAGAATTTGCTTGGAGGGAGAGTGGAAAACAATTTTGGAAATGCCTCCCTCATAGCACCCAACCAAGATTTGAGCCTCAATCTTCCCACCATCGGTCGTCTAGTCTACTGAGAGAGTAGCGCCTTAGACCATACGGCCACCGAATATGCTGGTTGATACCATTATTTGTTTGGCACCTACCTCTCCAGTAAGAGAAAATCACATTGCGGGGAAAATATTTGGTATCACAAGTATGTAGTTTCTCAATGATTACTTGTAAACCAAATAATTGTAAATACTGTATAAATGTCCATCTAACAATTTTAAGTTTTTTTTAGCATCATGTCTTACAATCTGCTCAGGCAATACGCATATTTTTTAATTACTCTAATGATTTAGTAACGAGAAATTTTGGTTGTAGAGTAATCACACCTATTTTTGCGTGGAGGAAGAGTTGAAAACCATTTAGGAAAAACCACCTTCATTAAACCCAACTGGGATTTGAGCCCCGATCTCCCTGACATTGGCACCAGTATATTGCAGGAGTAACGCTTTAGACCATGCAGCAATCGAATCAGGCATTTTGCGTTGTTAAATTTTAATACAATTATTTAATTAGGAATTATAATTTTTTGACTATTTAATCTAGTTAGATTTGATAGATAAATGATTTATAAAAAAATAACTGGTATAAAAAATTAAAAGGGCACATCTATAGAAAACATTTTATTAATATATGAAGCACTTGCATTAGCACGAGATAGAGGTTATAGTATTATTTTGGTTAATCTTCGAGAGCAATAGGGATACTTTATATCTTCCAAATACTTTTAAAAGGTCTCTTAAATTTAATAACTATAAATACTTGCCCTATATACAACCATGCAATTGATTAAGAACTATTTATGTGAGCCCCATACTATATATATTCTGGAAATATTAAACCCATATTATGTTATGTTAAATTTGTATTTGGTCCTAAGGAAAAAAAACAGTATACTGTATATGCATACAAATTACCTAATAACTTCATATGACGATAAACAAAACAAATAAGAGAGATTATGCTTTAAATATTAAAACCTATAAATAGCATTAAGTATGTACAAAATAATGCAACTGAGTTTTAAAAAAACTTCGTAAAAAGTACATAACATTATAAAACTACCTTATTAAAAGCCTACTATTATTTGAATATTTATTCAACTGGACATTATTTATTATATATTCTAGGGCGAAGGTGTAACAATACTCCAAGATAATTATAGTAGTAATTATGTAAAGCCAATATGAAGTTTGTGTTCCTAGGTTATTTAAAAGGAAACCAATGAAAGTTCTAAATACATAAATAACATGTCAATTTTTGTAAGAAGCAAAAACAAAATTTTTTACCAAGTAAAATAGGAATTCTTCGTCTAACCTGTAAGGTATCAAGCTTACCTTTATTTATTATACTATGGTAGAGCCTTTAAGATATGTGAGCTATTTGTAAATCTATAGAATTGGAAAAAGTTATTGAGAATTTATGGTGGTAAATATTTCAAAACATACTTGTATATGTGTACTTACATGCACGTATACACAAACAAACATACCTCTTATATTTTTACTGATACTGATACCTATATTATCCATTAAGATTATTATTTAACAATCCATAGACTCGTTCTTCACGCGTGTAAGCTGCAATAAAATTATATACAATTACTGGCTCCACGCTTTATCCACGTGATCGTGGCGTGCTAAATTCCACCTGCAAAAAAATGCAATTTTAATAATTTTGGTGGTAATTATAACACTTTGGTAGTCATTTTTAGATTTTAAGCTTTGCAACTTATTGGGAAATTTGAGAAATACTCTGGACAAACAGAAACACATTGTTTCTATAATATTTTTACATAGGTCATTTACATAATCTCTTTTGGATTTGTTAATAATTTTAGGTTTCGTTGCTATTTTGGGTCCTTTATTGAGTTCTTTCTTTGGAGCTTTGATTGGCCCCCTGCTGAGTGGTCTTGGAAATTCTCTCGCTTCATTTATAAGTGGAAACAGGGAACTATCTT
This sequence comes from Timema poppense, assembly GCA_902141375.1. Classification (NCBI taxonomy): domain Eukaryota; kingdom Metazoa; phylum Arthropoda; class Insecta; order Phasmatodea; family Timematidae; genus Timema; species Timema poppense. Next base: position 339,362 of record CABFOV010000026.1, on the reverse strand, counting down.
CGCTCCTTGCCACCAACATATTTGTACTTCCTGAAGAGTCCATCAAGGCCTCTGGAATTGGCTTGAATTCCGTATCTTCCACAGAAGAATCTGGGTAAATACTTGGGAGTATATATATTTTTTTTCTCAAAGGATCTTAGTACCCGTTCGCGTTACAGGCTTACATTATTTACGATAATACAATAGGGATGAGGGATGTAGATTATAAGAGGAAATTTACCCTTATTATATTGGGAGTCATTTAACAAAAACTACCTTCAGTGCACCTGACCACTATTCGAAACCGGATCTCTCCATCACAAATTATTATTTTTTATTCACACGTGAACACGGAATTGAACCAGTGATCGTTGGTTTATAGCTCCAATACTATGTAGGCCTACCACTGAACTTACCATGATTCATCACTCATTCATGGACACTATTCACTCATAGTTTAATGCACGAGTTTGAAATGGCTGTGTGGAATCATAAGCTACAGTACTCAAGTTTAACATTAAAAAAACTCGCTTTTGTGGCATCATGGTGTATGACGCTACTCTCGTAAAAGTCTAGCCTGACGAAGACGGGGAGATCAGGGTTCGATCATGGCCGGATGTACTGCCAAGGGTTTTTAATAGTTTCCCCTCTCTCTTCACGCTAATGAGGGTACACTTCCTCTAAATTAAACGATCCTAATCCCTAACCCAATAGCGGATTTAGTACATAAGAGAATAACTCAAATGAGTAGTAATATGCGGTGCTAAAAATAAACCACAAATACACATATTGAAAACATAGTCCATGGCGGAACCTAATTGGCTTTTATATCACCGAGTGTAGAGTACTAGAAAACTTTGTTGTACAAATATATGTATATATATACATACATATATATATGTATATATATATATATATACATATAAGATACATATTAATAAAAATACACAGAAGCGAAGCACACACATACACACACTTATCTATGTACTCTATATAATATATATATATATATATATACATATGTGTATAAACCTATTTTATAATCTATACTATAATTTAACTAAGCAAGGTAATTTTGCTCTGTTACGGGTCAATGAACATTATATGCCTAACATAAACATTATATTCTTTCTCAGGTCCACCAAATATGAGAATGAACCTAGTTATAGTGACTTAACTATCCCAGAATATAATGGCAACCTGGCATTTCCCAAAAATGGATACGAGCATGCTAACGAAAATCCATCTAGCCCTGGTAAGTAGTATTATACATTATTAACAGCCAGAACACCATGTTTTACGCCCACATCACTTAATTAGTAGGCCCTAATACACAGTAGAAAAGGAAAACCTCTATTATAATTTTAGTTACACATCCTTTTAATGTCTTATAAAAATATATGTTTTTGTGAGTTTTGCTCTAATATGTAATATAGCCTATAGTATTTTTTAAATATGTAGATAGTATTGTGCATATTTAATTATTATTAAACATACATATTTGAAAAACTGATAAATATAGCCTATTACTTAAATATTAGATTTAATGACAAATATAACTTTAGTTTAATTAATATTAACTCAATAATGTTTTCTAGATTATAAATTATGTTACCTCATTATAATTTAAATAATATAATAATTAATTTTAAACACAAAAACTTTTTTATTTTTAAGTATTTCAATTTTTGAAAAATTTGTACAAAAGTGCTTATTAGAAATGATTTATTTATTTCAGCTTCAAATGCGCCAATCTACGTTCCATTGCTGATAACTCCACTCTACGGTGTTAACATTCACCCGTGGTTCTATCATCAGCCAAATCCCTATTATCCCTCAAAAATGCCATTAAAGCCTATCAATTCAACCAAATCACCTATTAAAGCTGATACCACTTCCGGTCTCTTAGACCCCGATGAAGAGACTAGGAGAAACTTATATTCAGACATCAACTTAGCTTCGCGCTCCAAAGAAGGATATCTTTCTATTGGAAATTAAGATAATAGACAAGTTTATGAGAACATTTTCAAACCACAGTAAACTTTCGATATTTTATTTTACTCAGCCGACTTTAAAGCCTTGATCTTTTCAAGAAATATTTGCCTTTATTAGTTTTTTAAAAGCTGTAAAATATTTTGTTTTTGTTTTGTTATAATTATAATTCATACAAAATCAAACTTGTAAGAAATCTAAAAAATAACTCTAAAATATTTTAGATAGTGTAATAAATCTTCTAAATGATCATCGAGTGTATAAAGGTTTATAAATATTTTTGTGAAAATACTAATTATAGTTAGTTTAAGATATGTAGAATACATTCGATAATTTTGACAAATATTTCTAAAATAATAAAAATGTCACCAAGTTGCATTTGCATTTTTTTAAATTTTCTGTATACCTAAGATATTAATCTCGATACACGAGTGTTTTCTTATCATTAGTCAATAAAAACTCAAATATTCTCTTAAAATCAAATGTCATTTCTTTTATTGATTTAAATTGAGCTCTCCAGCTTGTCCTAACATCAAATTAAATTTTTCTGTCCTGAAAATTCATATTCTTTCTATGTTTGAGTTCATCAATCAGTTACATTCGTGGCCTGCCCGGTACCTTTTTCCCTTCCACTTTACTTTATACTAAATCACTGAATATGCAAACTCTTCTCATAAAGGGACATTTTCTATTGACCTTTATTTGTATAGTCACCTGCAGTATGGCTATCTTTTAATTTAGTCTTCTTAGAACTTATTAGATAGTCAACCAATCTGTCCCTTTTATTTTCTCTATTCTCCTCCAGCAGCACATCTCCAAGTTTTCCAAAAAATTTCTTCTTCTATTTCATTACAGTTGATGTTTCAACTCTATACAAAGCGATGTTTCATTTGTAAAACATTTTCAGTTTCTTCCTCATCTCCAGGTTCAGTTTGCTAATAAGTTTGCTAATTCATCGCATCCTCTCCTTGTTGAAAGCAGCCTAGGCCATTACTAAAATTGAGATGTTTAGAATATGTTAGCATTTTTCTAAAATACAAAGTCCAATCAAGTAAGTGATGTTTTACTTCAAATAATAACATTTATAATATGTATAGATCCAAGCACCAACTATCATCAATAAAAATAGTTGCTATATTATCCAATTCAACGGAATGATTGTATAGTGCTAGGTTTCTTGCTATTTATTTATTTGTATTTATTTAGCACCGTATCTTACTATCTATTTGAGTTACACGCCCATGTACTAATTACGCTAATGGATTAGGAATTGGATAGGTTCAATTTAGAGAAATTGAACCCGCATTTGCACGGAGGGGAAACCATTTAGGAAAAACCACCCCCAGTTTACCCAACCGAAATTCGAACTTCGATATTCCTATCCTAGTCAATCTAGCTCAACACAACACTAGCGCGTTATCCAACTACATCACCAAGTTGTGTCGTTTCTAACTAGCAACTCACCAAAGACACAAGGACTATTTTTTACGTTTTGGAAAAAATCCTTAAAAATAATGAGATCATTTAGAACAATATATTTATGCTGTGTAAATCCCCAAGAAATTCGTGGAAGTAAACCCTGCACCAAAAAAGATATTGATGATCCTAAGAATCTAGGACAGTTGCGGCCGCGGACAATTGTGAACTGGCAAAATCTTGTACAATTGCGATCCTTTGGTGGTGAAGTTCATTTAAAAATTACAAGTGGGAGAACTGTAACCATGTCCTAAAATAATAATACATCTTTATTAACACCACTGCACAACTAACAACAAATGTTAAATAAAAGTATCTAATTGGTTGTGTCTTTTTTTGATGAGCTTAATTAAACAAAGTATTAAACTTTCCTATTAGTGGACAAGTATCTCACTTAATTAAGGATACTGTGAGTGTCAAATTTTGAAATAATCTAAAATTATCAGGGAGCTGATAATACGGATAGCATAGATAGCAGTAGTTAAGGTGAGTCTAGATGAGACTTTGGTAAAACTACACTATACATGTGATAATTTTATATTTAATTATTTATTTATTTCATAGCTAAAAACTAACTAAGAAGTAGTTTGCATACTATATCATTTGTCTTTACACAACATGTGTGGACAATAAACTCCGAATAACTCATGTCAGAGTTGTAAGTTGTTCAGTAATTTATGCTCAACGTTTTTAACACCCAATAGGAACCTCTTAAAGTATATTATTATTTAGCATTTTAATTTAGATATTAATATTCATAGATTCATATTATTGTAGAATAAATGTAATAATTCAAACAGTATCATTCATAAAATATCACATCTGATTGAAACATTTAGTATAAAGATACAATATAACAAGATATTTTGAAAATATATAAACCTACAATATTTTAAGAAAAAAATGAGGAAAGATAAGGTTTTCTTAATTTTGTGAAAGGTACTAGACATTAAATAATTAGTTCTTTTTGTCACCAACTCTCACTAATCTTTCGTATTATACGCAATATCACCACCACTAATGTATTTGAGATGGCACGAAACCTTAGCGCAGTCGGTAGCGTATCTGTCTACTGAGCTAAGGGACCCGGGATCAATTCATGAACAAAAAATAATTATATCATTTGTGAATGGTGATATATGGGTTTCTTCTTTAACGGTGATGCCGGGTGTTGGATTTTATGTCTGTTCTAGATTTAAGTTAGTTTGTAAGTCGTGATATGATATAATCATTTGGTTCAGAAAGTGCGCGCCAAGCTATTGTTATTAGGTGTTATGTCTCGTGACAGGTACATTCCTTACGGATATGGCCAACTGGGCGCCAGGCCAACTGAGCGCCAAAAGAACCTCACGTTTTTAATTAACTTTTTTCTAGTATAATGCAATGCACTTTTTCCTTTTTTTATTAAAAAGTGGTGAGTAAAAACAAAAAATTCACTTTTTTAAATTATATATTCATCAATTAAAATTAAAAAGTAATGGGTATAAAACTAGCATAAAAAGTGATAGGTAAAAACTAGCATAATGCAAATTGATCGGTAAAAACTTGCATAATGCAAATTGATGGGTAAAAAATAGCACAATGCGCAACATCAAATTTTATTTAAATGTTCTATGGCTTGTATTAATGCACTGCAATATTATATGCAACACCACGTAAAAACGAAATAATGTCCCTATTATCATAGTCTTAAAATTCTAGCATTGACTTCCCGATACTTTCTTTTTTCTTCGTGGGCTCATGTCCAGCTACAAGATGTTCATAGCAGATATCTCTTGCAGCTTGTACTTTATATAGAGCATTAATAAATGTCCATATTGAGGGATGTTGCATGCACAGCTCAGTTCCTAGCCTGCGATGTGCAGCTTCAGAATAATTGTTAGTACTATTTGTACCATTTAATACTAAAATGTAAAGATTCAACATATTTGGTGGAAATAATTTCACTCGTCGTCCAACGCCTCTTAAGATTTCTGCGACCTATATAATTGTCTTCAAACCAGTCTATGGTATAAATCATTTTCTGGTACAAATGCCAAATCTGATATCATATTTGCTTTCAAACAAAACTCGGCATTGTTGTTACATTTATTACTCGCGGTGGTTTTCCTATAGCCTCACAACACTAATGTGGGTTTATTTCCTCTAGGTTTCTTTTTCATCTGTAATCGTTATAATAAGTTATTAGCCTTTGTTTTAAAACCTACTAATAATGAAAGGAATATTGATTGAAGGACTAATTTAATAGTTATATATTTATTATTTATTTTACTTAACTAAGTAAAATCACATACCTTTGTCACCAATTGTGCATTCTTTGGTGACTTGAGACGTACATTGTCGTGTTTCAGCTGCCCATTGTTTGATTTTTGAAACCACTTCTTGTGATACGTTGTGTGGTGATGAACTATCATGTGTGGGTTCATTTAATCTTTAAAGCACTCCTTCTCCTCTTGTATGTAATATAGCTTTGCAATTATTGTTTTTTCCTTTACAGCTCCAAAATTTTACCCATCCATCGACACTAAATTTATCAGAAACATATAGAAAACCATTGTCTACGTACTTTTGTTTGTCACGTTGTGATACGATTTTTGGTTCAATTTCGTCATAACCAATCTGGTAGACGAAACCTAATGAAGTGAAGAAGAAAGGAGTAATGGTAATGGGGCGAGTGGGCGAATACTAAGAATACGCAAATCAAAGCTCGTAACACCTGCACCGCATAGCTATGAACTGGATAAGAGAAAAGTAATAGTAATGGGGGCAGTGGGGGAGTTCTAAGAATAAACAAACCAAATCATGTAGCACCTGCACCAGAAATAAGTCATAGCTTGAAGGTATTATAATATCGGCGATATTATTTTAATTTTTATATAGGGATGCACATAAATGTTACTTATTATTCATCTTTACGTGGCTTATTTTACGCACAATTCTTATTTTTCATTTTTTGTGGTTTTTTTTTTCGAAATTTCATCATATCAAATAATCTAACTTTATAAATATAAACTAATTAAGTTTCATCAAATAGAATTTTTTTAATCTACTTCAAAAATGAATATTTACGTAATTGAAAAATATATGATGTTGTGCTGAGAAATATGATTAATTGAAAAAAAAGAAAGATAAAAGTTCATTTTTAGTTTTACCCATCACTTTTTAACTCTAATTTAAAAATATATGAAAAAGGGGGCTTATTTTTTACATTCTTAAAAAAAGTGCATTGAATTATGCCAGGGAGAAAAAGTTGATTTATTAAAAAGAAGAAAAGTGTGGTTTTGTGGCGCCCGGTTGGCAGTGCCCAGATGGCGGCGCCCAATTTGTCCTAGACCTCATTCTTTCTGTCAGTTAACTAAGACCGCTAATGCGCACTTCCCCTGCCTTCTCCTTCAATTCCCAGAATTTATACTTTCCTCCAATCTTCTAACAATTGAATCTTCCTTCTTCCTGAGCTCCCCTTTCCATCAAACTCTCATTCTTTTATGACATCGTGCAAAAGACTGTTCCTCCTAAGTATTTGTCCAATCCAGTTTGCTTTGTACCGAATAGTCACATCCAAAATGGTTTTCTTCTCACCCACTCTTCTTAGGACTTCTTCATTTGCAACCCCGGCTTTCCACATGGTCTTCTCAAGTCTTCTTCAGCATCAAATTTTAAAGTTCTCCAAGTAATCCTTTTCCCTCTTCCCAAGAGTCCAAGTTTATACCCCACACAGCGCGATGCTCCAAATGTAAATACCTTTAATAAATTAAAACATGTAATATCACAGATGCGGAAGGTTAGATTAGGAGGAAATGTATCCATATTAAGGCAGAGGGAGAAAGAAAAATCATTTAGATATAACCAAACTGCATTAACCGGGCCGGCAAACCATACTGAAATTATTTATCTTGACATTAATACCATACCACGCACCCACTTGTGCAGATATTGAGTATTCATATTAATGTAACAACTAATGTAACTGTTACGTAGAATACATAAATACATACCTAATCACGCCGTTCCCTTACAGACAGGCAAGAAACTGTGCGTAGAGTTCAAAAAACAACGACTCTATACTTAATACATCCTCACTAACGTCCTCCATAATTCTCTATTCTTGCATAGTCCCTTCGCTTCAACAACATCCATACACTGAACTATACGTGATATTGTATTCTTAAAACTCTTAAGGTTTTACATATTCATATAAGAATGATGTAGAAGGCTAAATATGAAGAGTTGGAGAATTTTCTTCTAAGCTATTATTATATTAAGTGTTAATAATTTCCTACTCTTGTGACCTAGAGATGAAAAATTAGTCCATCATACTTTATGTACCATCCATCTTACCTATGACTTCAAGATTGCCAAATTAAATTACTTTTTTTTGTTGTGCTTTGACCTTCATGTTTGCCAGCACCAAAGAAGATAATTACACAAAGAAAGATGAACAGGTCAGAAGGAGGATCAGGGTGTATGATAGATTATCTAACATTAAAACGTTTCACATTCTCACAATTTATTCAAATGTTTTTTTAAAAGTAATTTACTTCTAACCAAAAAAATATATACTCTTACTTCATACAAAAAATGTTTTGCTTTTCATAAAACAAAAATCATATTATCCTTTTTAGTCTTATCCTACCCTTAGGGTAACTAACTTAGTTTATAGCTAAGAAATAATTGATAAAATTAACAATAATCAAACTACAATTGGTTTATAATTGACGGAAACATTTAATTATATTTCTTACTTAATTCATACATTACCCTGAAAGGTGATGCATTACACTATGACCCTATCTTAATATCTACACCTAGTGTAAGCTTACTATATTTCGGGATAGAATTAGAGAACAATTCTATAAACTAACAATTAATTCTATATTAAGTACTAGTATATCCATAAACTTATCTTGATGTTAGATATGGAAACGAACGAATTTGGTAGAAGAAGAAGAAGAGAATGAAAGCAATCCAATATGCAATTAAAGAAGCGGAAAACAGTGGCTAGTAATATAAAAGAAAATTGTATTCAAAATTCTTGCTTATCTTAGTAAGATCATACTGTTGGCTAAATATTACTAAATATTGACAAATAATAAAATTCTTAATCTCTGTACACTAGACTTTCGGTCTGTTTGTCTACTAACCCATTATCAGCAGTCCAGTCTCTTGCGAGAAAGATGTCTTAGACCATTAAATCAGGAAAGTGAGAAAAAATATATAGCTATAACGAATTAAATATCACCATACCATTATGAATATTTATACTAGAAACTACAAAACTACTGACATTTCATTGGGTAATTTGGACAGATTACAAGCTAATACTACCAAAAAAACTATAGAAATTTACTATTAAAAATTACACAAAATGACTAGGAAAAATTACTACTAAAATAAATTAGAAAAAATTAATACTGGAAAATAATATAAAAATATACTACTGAAAAATACCACATAAATATACTACTGAAAAATACTACAAAATCTATTGGACAATACTACAGCAATTAACTATGGAAAAATATTTCAGAAATAAACTATTGAAAAATACTACACAAATATACTATTGAAAAATAATACATAAACTACTAGAAAATACTACGGCAGTTAACTATTAAAATATACTACATAATTAAACTATTGAAAAATACTATATAAATTGACTACTGAAAAATACTACTAAAATAAACTACAGAAAAATACTATACAAATATAATACTGACAAACACTACTACACAAATATACTACTAAAATACAACAAAAAAAACTACTGGAAAATACTACAGCAATTAACTATTGAAAAATACTTCAGAAATAAATTATTGAAAAATACTACACAAATAAACCATGCGAAAATACCACAGAAATAAAAATACAAAAATCAATGTCTAGAAATGCACCTGCATTAGCGTGCAGTGAATTGGATAACCAACTCCAATGATTAACAGAAAATATGTCAACGCAAATCTGACATTGAAAGACCATTGTTATTGATGTGGGTCAAAACTTAATTGGTCCTTCCTCTAAAATAATACACAGCGTGTTTCGCAATTCATTTATGAAACACAAGAGTTAATAGGGGGGGGAGGGGTACAAAATGAGTTGATTTATTTAAGCATCATGGTAGCATAAATACTGTCCGGCATCCACAGCTGGCTGCTGGCACCTTTTTTAGCACCCCGACTTACTACCTGTTCAGGTTATACGCCTATGTACTATTTAAGCTAATGGGTTAGGGATGAGGCAGGTGTAGTTTATAGGGAGTGCACCTGAAATTTCATGGAGAGAGTGGGAAACCATTTAGGTAAAACCACCCTCATTGCACCCGACTGGGATTGAAACCCGATCTCCCAGTCCTCGACAGTCTATTTCTAACACCTGACAGCGCGTTAGATCATGTGATCACCGAGGTTGGTCTGGCATATGTTGATTGTGTGGTTGGGGGCGCGCATGTTTCCACTCTGGCTTACTTGTATCATCATCAAGGAACAACAATTAAATACCCATGACTTCATCTGGGCATTGTTTTCTGTCTCCAGCCAGTTCAGATTAGTAAATTGACACCACCTTCCTCATCACTTTCGCCATTCTTCCTACTTCATTCTTGTGTACTCCTGCTCGCACTCCCTCTGTGAGTTGCTCTTCCCTCCTCTTTCTCAGTCTTCTTCCCGTATCTTCTATCTCCAACATTCCCTTGATATGGCCATACCATCTCATTCAGTCCCTGTACATCCATCTGTACTTACCTTACGACCTAATTTCCTATTCCCTCCCTCTGCTGGCGATACCCGAAAACCCATTTTAATAGTTAAAGAAAATGTTGATACAATTAACAATGCATATCATCAAATAATGGTAATTAGAATCAATAAAATATAAAAGGTGGTTCAAGTGTCCCAATTAATGTTGATTAGAATGTAAAAATTACTGTTCTTTCAAATAGGTCACATGGGTATATCTATGGGTATTTCTATGTATAAAAATATCTTCTTCTAATTTATTTTTATACTGCTGAGTTTGAGCGAAAATAATTTAACAATTTAAGATAGAGGTGTTTAATTGCTTCTTTGTTCTTAATCATACATGATGTAGTTTTATTTTAATTTGGTTAGAGAAAATAATAACTAATAGGCCTTATGGTCTAGTAATCAGCGTCCCTGGCCACAGACAAGAGATAAAGAGCCAAGGTTCGATTCCTGGTGGATAGCTTGGGGATTTTACTATAAAAGTGGAACTCTGCCACAAAACAAGTAAAGCATAGGTCTTACAATAATTGTATGCTAAAGCAGTTCTATAAAGAATTTTAAATAATAAAAAAAGTTATTTTGTTAGTATATCAATTAATCATAAATGGAAAATAGTTAGTGCTTTGAAAAAGCTCTTTATTTTTTGTGATAAAAGAAGGTTAAGATGTCGTCACTCCATGAAGTTTCTAGGTTAATTTTTAACTAATGTGAACATTGACACTAGATCTCATTATTTAACCCTTGTGAGTAATTTTTTTGAATAATTCGTTAAAAAAAATTCAAAATTTTACTATACTATCATGTGATTCACAATAGTTTTGAGAGTATTGACAATATTTAATTAATAATGTTTTGGTATTTTGAAAAAAAAATAATTGTATTAACTATGCAGGATTTATGTTCTGTACTTAATGTTTTCTACACTCTATACTAATCTAATTCCTCTAAATTCAAGCTTCCCTTAACACACTAGTTCACCATAATAAAATAAACGCAATGATTTAACTTATTTCATATTCATAACCTGTTTAGAGCAAAAAAAACTGAAATTATTTATACAAGTTATATATATAAATTTGTTATTACTACTGTTGATGGTGGTAGTAGCAGCTTTCTAAACTCTACAAAATTGCGAAAACATGTACTCACTCTGTTTTATGGATATAGTACGTGGACATGGTGCAATTAAAGGCAATTCTTCAACGTCGTAAAATAATAAATAATGTAGGCCTATCATTAGAGATGGGTTGAATCATTTATTTATCAAATCCGAATCCTAAATTTTACTTCTCATCTCAAATCCAAATTAGAATTTAGGCCTGTAAAGTCATTAAATAAACCCATCCATAAAAATAGTTACCATGTCATGATTCTGGGTAAAAAGATTTATTTTTCCTTAACTATTGAATATTGATAAACCAATTTATAAATTAGCATTGCTCTTTCATTGTAATGTGTGATAATAATAAGAATTACATTTCCTATAGGCCTAGAACTATTATTTTATGATAGTAAAAATTGCCTTTTATATCACCATGTTTGCGTACGGTTATAAACTGGGGGGGAAATATACCTAAGCACCTTAACAAATAATAGCTACATTGTATTTTGTCCAATAAGTTATATCAAATTGTTACAATATAACAGCGTCAACACAATCACAAGGAAACGGCGAATCCAATGATAGGCTCTACCATAGTTTATATTAATTCAAAATTACTTTATTTTTACAACATTTACACAAATATCATGTAGGCTTACGCCAAGTGATTTGATAGTAATGTTTAAGGTTCAAAAAGGTTTATTTAATATTATTGAATTTACTTCGCCAGCCGTAGAAGCAAGGTTAGAAATGTTAGGTTGGGTAAGTAGCCTACATAATAATATATTATTAGAACTTCTAAAATAAATGTTTCTGGTTTAGTACGTCTTAATCATCCCATTTTAAGCTATATCTTTCTTAAATTATAAAAAAAATATTGATATCAGCCGTAAATTACTCCAAACAAGTAGTATCAAATTGAATAAAAAAGTGGCATACAAATTTTTTTGGATCAAATAAGAAAAAGTTCCACTCACCTAAGCACTGGATATATTTTGGCCGTTTTAGAAATATTTGGACACATAACACTAAGCCCCAAACATAGTTTTTACGGCCTTTATGAAGGCGTAAAAACCATCTATGACAACCAAAATTTACTTTATTTCAAAGTAAATTCAACTTAAAACGATTTAACTAGTTGTAGGTGATCCCGAGTATCCAAAATGCCCAAATTATAGACGAAATAAAACATAATATTGAACATAATTGAAATAACACAACAGGTTTATATTAATTATTATGGCACTTATCTAACCGAGCTTAACCAAACCTTTCATGTGTAAATAGATATAATTTATAATTATAGATGCAATAAACGTGTATGGTGCATAATACATCATAAACATTTTAGTGCGCACTGTGTAAGATCACAGGTGTAATGTCGGGACAACGATCAACTTAACTTTAGCTTAACGTAACGTTCACTTATCGTAAAGAAACCATTGGGATTATCACGATTCACATAACTTAACGTAACAGCTTGAGCCAAATATCAGCATTAGATAGCATAGATGTTGATCTTTGATATGTACTATACTATAACAGTGTTATCTGTTACTATATGTATTGTTTAATTTTGATATATTTAATAGCATTGCAATAAATATTTATCAACCAAACTGATTCTATCAAAGTTAAGATTTTTTGCACTTTATACTTTTTTTAGTGTATGGTATACTATTCTTCATTCATTATTTAAAAATATAATCTAGATTACATACACTACAAACAAATGAAGTAACGATACTTGCGAAACAAATTAAGTACTAAATAGCAGTGTTAACGTGGTTGGCTGACTAAATCACGTGATACCCTTCACTTATAGTTCAGGTAACGTGAAAGATCTCCCAAGACAACTTTTATTATAGGTGAACGTTAATCTAACCACATCGTGATGGCTTACATTTAAAAATACGAGGAAAATCTTTACGTTAAGTTAAATTAAATCAAAGTTAAGTTAGCGTTAAGTTGATCGTGATCCTGGCATAACACAAAGAATTATGGGATGACGTCTTCCATCCAGTGCCCAGAATCAAAGGAAAGTCCTACGTCATCGTCAATACTCACATTTTGAAAGAGATTAGGGTGATATGTTGTCGAGTTTTATTTAAATATAATATTTAATAAGATTAGTGTTATTATTATTATTATTATTATTATTAGCACCGCGTCTGACTACCCGTTAGGGTTATACGCACTTACGCTCATGTGTAATGATAGGGTGATTGTGAGATGAAATGGAGGACCTACAGTTTAACGTGGAATCCTAACGTGGAATCCGAACCACGGTGGAGGCCTGGCCTTCCTCACATTCACAAGATGTCTTGTCAGAGGTGAAGGAAGGGTTTGGCAATCAGGTAAATCTTTGCCGGGACCGGGGTTTGAACCCCGGCCGCCAGCATAGAAGTCCGACACCTTACCGCTAGACCGCCAGGCCACCCATATAAGATTAGTGAAAAAATTACATCCTGGTGTTATTAGTTTCTATGTACTATAGTGTGCATAATAAAGTGAATACAGTATCAAAAAAAGGTACCATTTCAGTGAAAATAGCCAAATGGGGGACGATTATGGCGTGGTAAACAATATGTTTATTTAATATATGACTTGAAGTGTGACTTTTAGTGGGTTGGTATTTCCGTTTTTCTGTCTTACAGTATATAGAGTTACATGCACAGTTTATTTTTAACGTACCTATGACAGTTTATTTTGAGTAAAAAAAAGTGACTGAACAAGATGTTTTTAACAATGGTAAATAACTACCCATGTATAAGAGGTTTGTTGTGAAATAAGTTTCAATGTGGTCGCTGTAAATACTGTTTTTATGTTTATAAAAACATAAGTTAAATTTCAATTAGGATTTACGAGACTGATACCTACCACGTGACATTCAAAATGATAAATTTAGGCTAATGATTTTGGCTGGGTTATTTTAATTGTCCTAAAAAGCCCGGTTCTTATATTTCGTACCCAAAAACTGCTTTAAGAAGGTTATTAAAATTTGGTCTGCAATTTTTAGAAAATAATAAGACCAACATAGGCCTACTATAAAACTTAAAGGCTAGTAATTTAGGCTTGAAATTATTTTCAGGTGCGCCATAGCAGTAAATTTAATAAACCTTTTTATTCTAATCTAACGCCGTAAATTAAATCTATTATAAGATCACTGTAGCTATGAGCATATAGAGTAAATACATATCTATATGCATGTGAATAAATACATAGGGCTATAGGAATCTGCTTAAATATAAACAACCTAAAATATGCCTAGACCTCGGCGAGTATTAATTAAATCATGAACGTATATATATTATATAGTTATGCATATATCTATACTTAGGCCTTGTGTATGAGATCGGGAACTTATGTCCAACAGCATTTATCCTTGAAGGCACAGTTTTAAAATTAATATTTTAATTTTAAATTACTGTGCAGCGGAGATTTGATATGTTACGGTTACACACTCTAACAACTTCCTGCGATAGTTTAAAATGGTCGAAACTGAATCATTTACAATTATTTCTAATTATCCAATAGAAACCCAATTTTCCTCATCAGGGAATTCAAAGTTACACAGCACTTTACAAAATTAAATGCCATCTTCAACAATACAACAGCTCAAGGAGACATGATAGATATTGGATACTAGAAACAAAATATAGAGGAAATGTCGGCCGTAAATTAAGACTCTGCGATAGAAACAAGTACTTTATAAATACGTACTGTACATAATTATTTAGATCATTTAATATTTAATATGAATAACATTTAAATCAAATGTGATTTAAATAAGAGTATTATAATAAATTTCCTCTTAGTAACACCGTTTGAAATATTTGACTTGGATTTATTGGTATGTCCGCCATCCGGTCGATGTTTAATACAAATAATTAATAAAGTGCCTTTTATTAGTATTTGGTTGGAACCTTTTATTTTATCCGGTTTTTTTAATCATCGCATCCTATTACGGTACACTAGTACTGGCTAATCTTTCCACTACTGTGCTACCTTAATGATTTGCCCAACTACTTGTATAAAGTGTAAAATGTATTGGTTAATTGAGTTTAATGATACAGTTCCTTGTAATTACGTGGTCTAAGGCACTAGGCTAGACATATTTGATTTATAAAAAATACGCCCGAGGTGCACACCTTGCGGTTTCACTTATAAGACCAGAAAATTGCCACCTTTTTTTAAATTTTAATTGTGTTTATAACTACGCACATTGGAGGTCACATGATCTAAGGTATCACGTTCTCAATATACAGTCAACTCCACTTATAGTGAACAACAATGCACCCAAACATTTTGTTCATATGTCCGAAGCTCACTAAAACCTAATGTTTTTCCACTTAACCTTAAGTGGGAGGGTTAGGGAAAAACAAAATAAAATATCACGAAATGAATACATTTTATTGAAATTTATTCATTAACATCTAATTAGTCGGTTATGTGCACTTACTTGCTGAATACTGTTTTAGCTAATATTTACTATGTTTCCTCAAATGTACAAATTCTTTTAATGCTTGCTTTCACATTGTACATACATTTTATAGCTCTTATGACTCGCCTCGGTGGCGTAGTTGGCTAACACGCTAGTCGTGTTGAGCTTGACTGCTGAGGACGAGGAGATCGAGGTTCGACCGAGGTGAACTGGGGGTGGTTTTTCCTAAATAGTTTTCCACTCTCCCTCCACCCAGATGCGGGTTCACTTCCTCTAATTCAACCCTATAAATTCCTAATCAACTAGCGTAATTAATACTTAAAGCGTATAACCCGAACGGGTATTAAGACGCGGTGCTAAATAATAATAGTAATAATAATAATAATAAAATATATGTCTTACAACAATTATAAAACCCTTCAACATCTCTTTCACTGTCTCGACACGTTCTTGAATCTCGTGTAGTGGTCATCTCAATTCTTTTTAGTTCTATGTTGGAACACCTTTCATAGCCTCAACGGTGATATATCCCTTATGAAAATGAACTACAGAAAACCTATAGTATTTTTTGAATACTACTGAGTTTTAGTAGTATTTTTGGAATACTATTGAATTTTAGTAGTAGTTTATAATTACTATAACATTTTAGTAGTATTTTATAATTACTATTGCATTTTGGTAGTATTTTAGAATTTCTACTAAATTTTAGTAGTACTTTATAATAACTATTGAATTTTAGTAGTAGTTTAGAAATGAATATAGAATTTTTGTAGTAATTTATAATTACTATTGCATTTTGATAGTAATTTCGAATTAATATTGAATTTTAATAGTATTTTATAATTACCATTGAATTATAGCAGTATTTTAGAATATCAATTGACATTAAGGAGTATTTTATAATTACTATTAAATTTTAGTAGTATTTTATAATTACTATTGAATTTTAGCAGTATTTTATAATAACAATTAACATTCAATAGTATTTTATAATTACTATTAAATTTTAGTAGTATTTTATAACTACTATTGAATTTTAGTAGTATTTTAGAATAACTATTGGCATTCAACAGTATTTTAGAATCACTATTAAATTTTAGTAGTATTCTAGAATCACTATTGAATTTTAGTAGTATTTTAGAATCACTATTGAATTTTATTAGTATTTTAGAAATACTATTGAATTTTCTGTATTGAAAAGAAAATACTTATATGTACATTAGTAAATCAATTTTTGTAATTTACTACAGGGATGAGTAATTTTTTTGTTTATTAAGTTTATTAATTATGAAATTAAGAACTATTGTTGTTTGTCAGCAGCAAAATTATTTTAAAATTTTACTTGAGACTAGAATTATATTTAAGTTAATATTAATATAATATTACTCTATTTTGTTAAGAGTAAAACACTAAGTTTATATAATTTACAAATTATATTGATACTATATTTTTTCATTGTATTGTATCGTTTAGAATAATTATTAAGAACTCCTTGTTTCGTACATATATAAACATGCCAGATTAGGCAAGTAACATTAAATATTTAACATTTGGTAAAAAATAAAGCTGGGGTAAAATTTTATAAAGGTGAAAAGAACAAGGTTACAAAGTTAAAATAAAAGAGCAATAAGTTTCAACATATAAAAATACATACAATTTGTAAACATTTTACACCATTTGAACAAAACGATAACCTGCTTCGGTGAATGTGTGGTCTAACGCGTTACTATTAGAGTAGGCTAGACTGCCAATGACGGGGAGATCAAGGTTGACCAGGGGACGCCCGATTGTATTAATCATACCTCCTTTCCATGCCCCGATGAGGTGATGGTATGAAGATAATTAGTGTGTTTCACCAGTGGAAACACTAAAAGCTAAATTAAGTCTAATTAACCAAACCCTGGTGACCATTGGTGTAATCATCCTTACGGAATACATACCCAAGGAACCAGCCGGGAATTGAGCCAAGGGCCCTTAGGCTAGTAAACAGGTGCACTGATCACACTACACCACGGGTCTGGTTAATAATTAGGGTGTGCAGCTTAATTTTTTTTTTTCATCCATATTGAGCCTTACACATTAGAACTTGTGAGTACGTATTTGGCAAGCTAGAGAACCAAGAAGCATGTTATTAACCAATGTTCCTTAGGAAACCTTAGTTTTTAATACCACACATATTGTGAGCCTAAAATGTTACTTACACTGCATGATTGATGTTGAAGAAGAATAAAAAACAAAGGACCATTAGAAATAATTACTTTGAGTAATTATTTAGGAAAACGAGCAGATGGGGAACTCATTTTTTAAAATTCTATTCAACTAATTTAAAAAAATGAAATATTGTCTGTCTGTTTACTTAAAGCTCAATTCCATGAAAAACACTGTGCCAGCTGTGATGCTGAAATTTTGCATGTATATAATATCGATATCTAGCTAAAATCATATGCTATTTACAAATAACGTCTTCCATTTGTTTCAAGATGGCAGCTATAAACACTACTGTTTTGACTTTGACTTATAATATTTTTTTAATTTTTGTTGGACCAACTTTCATCTGTTTTAAATATATATTAGACATTAATTCCATCTTAAAAGAATATGGAGGCTATAGAATACTATTTATTAGCCCGTCCAGAGATCTAACTCATAGACTATGGGAGACAATAATAGGTCGTTATAACTCCAAATCCAAGGGGACTAGACAGCCTAGCTCATACTAATATAATAAATACCACTCTAAATAGTCATAAAATTATGAAAACTTGATATATGAAAATTGTATTTAAGAAATAGGGGTCTAAAAATTCCACCAACTACTATAATATGCAATTTTGTATCTTGGTAGAAAATCTAAATCTGTCAGGTACTTGGAGGGACAAACCTGTTTCCTTAACAGAGTGATGTTCTTTTATCCAATATGTTTTATAATAATTTGCTTAATTTATTTTACATATCTAATGATTGCTCTTAGGCAATTTTTTTTTTTATGAATTGCACGCGTTTGTGCATTCAGTTTGTGGGTTTATTAATGTTTCGTTTCAAAGTCGGTTTTTATTGGATGACATATTTGGTTTGTGATTGTCATAGCTATCTTGATATTATAAAATAATTAATTGTATAAAGAGTGTAGCTGGATGTTGAAGATTATAATTCGATATAGTTTTGATATTTTTCTGTTCACAGAAATATTAGAACATGAAAATATAAAATTTTGAAAGCAGATCGTTCTTAAAACAATATTCGCTTGAAAGTTCCACAAATCCAAAATTTGATATGGTGAATTCAAAATATCGGATCGAATTAGGCCAGAAACGTATAAAATGAAAAAAATCTTTTCTAAACTGTAAATTGTTAGAGTACTACGAAACTTTAATTTGTTTAAACTATTTAACAATCAATTATTTATGCTAATGTCACTATTCTTTTTCTTTTACTGGCACCAGCAAGCAATTGTTCAAATATTGTGTATGGAGAAGTTATAAATTAATCTTTAAGATTAAATTCATCTCTTTACACATGTTCAAATTATATCTCTATTTTGACTTTGTGTTATAGTTACTCTACTTAATGCGTTTGGTATTACAATTTAAACCTATAAAATACTAATATTTAATCATTATTAAATATTTCGTAATTTAATTTTTGTAGTTAATTTTATACTCTAAAAAAACGAAAGAACACAGCTACTTTCTAGACTAACCATGCGAAAAACAGGTACATTAGCTAATGTATAAATTAATAGTTATTTTTTTAACTAATCATTAAAATTATTTTTATCATATAAATATATATATACAACTCAAGCTATAAAAATTAGTTACAGTGATTTCTCATCATTTGTATTAAGACACACACTATAGTGAGTTTTCTATTAATTCAAATATTAGAAAAATAATCAAATTATATTTTAAAGTTATAAATCATCTGAGAATATTTTTATGCACAATAATTGGAATATCTTTTTGTATCGCCTCTACTGTATAATAGAAATCGTCATTATGACCATGGAAGTTGAGAAATATTTGTAACATAGCTTATTTAAGAATAAATAAGGGTGTGGAAATGGGCTGTATCTCAATATGAGACTATTTGAAAGTGAGAGTAAAGAAAGTAGGTGATGTATTTTTACTTTTGTCAGTCCTCGTCAATCTTTTCTGGCTTGAGAGATGTATATATAAATGTTTACATAGGCTATACTGCCTGGACTTGATTGTGTTTTGGCACAGGTGAAGGATATATAATATAATGGTAAGTGGACAGTAATCTCTCTTTAAAGATTTTTAATTTTTAATAAAACATAACTATTTACCAACTTAAGTATGAAATGAGACTATGAATCTAAATAACAAAGTATGGGTTTTGATTATTTTGACTGAATGAATATCAATTTCAACTATTTGATATACACTACTTAGCAAATAATTTAAAATTAAATTAAAACAAACAAGGGGCTATTAAATAGTTGTGCAATACCCAACGAGTTAAAACCATTTTATTTAATCGACAAATTAAATTTTTAATCTCTAAGTATTTTAAACATAGTTGTTAATTATATGATAACGGTGACCTGGTGGTCTAGGGGTAAGGTGTCAGACTTCTGTGCTGGCGGTCGGGGTTCAATCCTCGGTCCCGGCACAGATTTATCTGATTGCCAAACCCTTCCTTCACCTCTGACAAGACATCTTAGGAATGTGAGAAATGCCAGGTCTCCACCGTGGTTCGGATTCCACGTTAAACTGTAGGTCCTTCATTTCATCTCACAATTACCCTACCATTACACATTAGCGTAAGTGCGTACAACCCGAACTGGTAGTAAGACGCTGTGCTTATAATAATAATAATATATGATAACCTTAATTTATATATTATACATATAATATTTATTATTCTCAATAAAATAACAATTATTATAACTAACCTTGTGTATAAGCTAAAATTACAAGTCATAGTAGTCCTATGTCTATATTTGGGACAATAGCTGGGCTAGTATCAGAGCGAAACATAAGAATAAGCCTATCCAAATCAGATATGATTCAAATCCTTCAAACAGTATCCAGCCTAATATAATTACAGATATATAAAGTTAACAAAGTCAATTTTATAATAATATGTTTTTACCATACATAAAAACAAACTTTAAATGCTTTGTTAGCCCCAACTGACTGCGTATTAAATGAAAACTTACCCTAGCCCATTTTACTGTTTGGGTGTTATATTTACTTATATATTATTATATTTTCACACTAACCTATAAATAAATCTATTTAAATCAAATTATGTATTCGATTTTCTTATGAATGTAGATTTTTAGATAGCTCTTTAGATAGATTTTATGTTAACTACAATTTCAAATGTAGAGATATGATTTTAAACAACGGAAAACTGTTTTAGGACCAATATTTAACAAATATCGATTATAAAAAATTACCACTCTTTTCTATATGAAATATTTAAAAACTATAAAACGTTATTGTGGAAAAATTATGTATCGCTATACTAAACTTAATGAAGAGGGGCAATTTCAGATAAATCGACCTACAGTTGCCTGAAGGGATGCAAAAATTGTTAATATATTTTCGTTCTAACTTATGTGAACTATCTCTTATCTTGTCAGAGCCAGGATTATATACCATTAGATGACGATAGCGTTTTTTTTCAGAAATCATACTTAAGGTGGAAAACCAACTCAAAAATATTTGAACCAATTTTAATAACGTCCTACAAACATCAATTCAAGAGTTTAAATAACATATATCATTATATAAAAAGTATGGACATAAATTAGAGTTCTGCTAAAGGATCAATGTGTCAATTTTGTTAGTTTCATCCAAATTTCTTTTTGAAAGAACTGCTCTCTTTTATTACCGAATCTCACTAACAGCTAGTGATTTACGAATATATATTGATTACAATAATGTGGTAATATTAAGGAAGGTAGTATTTAAAGGAAATGTGCCCAAATTTGGGTGTAGATAGAGTAAAAATCGATTAAAAGAAATCTTAGTACACCCAAACGAGATTAGAAACCTGAGATCCTCATATTCGGCAATCCAGCTTATTGCGAGAGTGACGTGTTAGACCAAGCATCCCTCAGAGTGAATAGGAATTAATCATTTACTATACATATTACCCTTAATACGTAACTATCAAAGACTGATGACATAGGCCAATTTATTAATTTTTGAAATAGTTTTTTTTATCAAATTTTGTAACATAACTACTAATATGAATTTATTGTAATGATGACTATTTTGACTATGATAATGATATACATATTTATTTAATATTCCCTGCACAGTAAAAATAAAAGATTACATTTTCAAATTACTTGAAAAATATGATTATCACTATAGCTAGACAGTCTCGCACATTTGCTTTGGTACATTCAAAGTTACTGAACTAGGTTCCACATATGATTTCATACATTAAACTGGTTTCCCACATAGGCTTTGGTACAATACATTCAGGGCAGCTAAAGCAGTTTCACATATGTTCTTTAGTACATTAAACGTAGCTAAAATAGTTTCCCACATAGGCTTTGCTACATTCAAAGCAGCTAAAGCAGTTTAACACATGTGCTTCGGTACATTAAAAGTAGGTAAATTAATTTCCCACTTGTACTTTGGCCGTACATAAAAAGTAGATAAACTAGGTCCCCAAGTGTACTTTGGTACATTAAAAGCAACTAAAATAGTTTCTCACATGTGGTTTGGTGCATTCAAAGCAGCTAAACCATTTCCTTCTTCAGATTTTGTATATTCAAAGCAGCTAAACTAGTTTCTCACGTGTGCTTTGGTACATTAAAAGTAGGTAAACTAGTTTCACAAAGGCTTTGGTACACTCAAAGTAGATAAACCATTTACTACATCGACTTTGGTACACTCAAATTAGATAAACTAGCCACCCACATCGATTTTGGTACACTCAAAGTAGATAAACTAGTTTTACACAGCGGCTTTAATACTCTAATTATATAAATTAGCTACACACATGTAATTCGATACATTTAAAGTAGATAAACTGTTTTCCTCTATGGCTTTGCTAAATTAAAATTATCAAATCATCAGGTGAACAGATTTATAGATTCATTCTTTCTCGTTAATGTTTGATTTTAGATGTAAATTCTTTATGTTAAAAATCGCACGCTTAACTTTCTGTTGTATTCCAAGGCATTCAAAAGTTAAACCATTAGGGTTTTAAAAACCCAAATAATATTCTAATGTTTTGTTTCCTTGAAAGAGCAGGTGATCTCATGGGGAGCTCCTGATACTATTTACTAAATACGTAACTCAGATCAAGCCATGATATTTTTTTAATATACTTCTGAAGACAGCAAGATAATAAAGATGTTATAGGTACATACAAAAAGTATCTTTAAAACTAAATGACTTTCCAAATAAATTTATTTCGTTTGCTTCTAACCCATAATGCCACAAGCTGTACTTATATTAGATTAATGGCTAGAGTAGTTATTCCCAACATTTTTATTTAGGGAAACCCTTAAAATATTTAGTAAAATCTTGGGGAACTCCTTAGCTGGCTGACATATTTTATGGTAAAAAGTGACAAATTACAAAATATACGTGTAAGCCAGTAGTGCTGGTAAATAATAATTAATTCATACTTTAGAACAAAATATTTCAAGAGTGTTTATTTGCTTCTTTCTATTTACTTATTACTGTCCTTCGGTAATTGAATTTGGCTTTAAAATACTAATACTAACCCCACTGTTAACATAATTAACGGCACTCTTTTCTTCATCTTCTTCGGATACGTGAGTTATCTTAGTATATTTTCAAGTTAACCAAAAACTATCGACAGATAAATAAAATGCAAGATTTTGCAAATTCTCGAGGAACTCCATTGTTCCGGGAAGCCATGGTTGAGAATAACTGGGCTAGAGTTTATCCCCATTTCTAAGTTATCCGTCGTCAAAGACGTATAAAGGGGAGAGAGGGTTTGGGTGATCTGACCTCATATGAAATTTGATGGATCTTTTCCTGGGGGCTTAATGTATGGTAACATTTTCTAGCGGAACCGCCCCCTAGAAAAATTAGCTTTCCACCCAATTGGCCGTTAACAAGGCGTGCCATACATTTTCAAATCTTTCTTAAAAACACGTTTATTGTTAGTCCTGTGTTCTATCCTTTTTCCAGGCACTCTCAACATTTAGTTACACAGCCGGTGTCGTTGGTGTAGCTCTGTTGCTTGCTCACAATTGCTGGTGTGAGCCAGATACGAGTTCCTTGATCTCAGCTGACCGCACTGACCACACTGAAGCAAAAACATTACCGGTGGCCAGTGGTAGAACTCTAGGACACTTTCTTGGAGGTGGTGGAGATGGAGGTCTGTGGGGTTGGGTTCTTCAAGGGGTCACCAATCTTCTCGGAGAAGACGAGTTGGAACTCGAGTCCATCAGACCAACAAACAACGGTCAACTTTTTGGCCCTTATCGACCTTTCAATAATAATCCTGTTTACAATCGACCTAACTATGGTGATTTTCAGCAGTTAAATCCTTATGGTTTTTACAACAGATATCCTTATAGGTTGTTTGGGGGTATTCGTAGACCGTTCCTATACCAATTTTAAAAAGTACATTTTATAAAATAAACGTAGCCCAATTAAAACTTGATGTTGTTAATTTAACTTCATTACACTCAGATGTATACTGGAAATATTTTTAAAATTCTGATTAAAGAACGCCAGTAAAATTTTATTTTTGAATTACAATGAATCAGTATATATCAATTTAAATCTGGTCCTATGTATTTTCAGAATGGGGCCAGTTACAACTCCACCTAAAGTTTTTTTTTTTGCACTGCGTCTTATTAGTTAATCAGGTTATAACTAAATATTGTTGAAATAAGCATATTGTTAAGTAATTTTAATTACTAGACATTTAATATGTATGTAAATTTAAAAATTGTTTAAGATATAAAACTTTTAATATAGTTTATGTCTAAGGTTAACATGATATTTTAATCCTTTAAATATTTCAAACTTTATTAAAAATATTGGCTTACTACTTATTATTGGTATATTATTTACTATATGGTGTACCCGCGATTATCACGGGGCGGCAATAAAGTAACTTTGTTCCTTTTTAATATAAAAAAATTAACCCCAAGGAAAAGGAACCAAAACTCAAATAGTAATGTTTACATTTTTTCCTTATATTGGCTTAAAATATATTACAAAATTCGAAAATTAGACTGAATAAATTACAATGTTAAAATGGAAGTATAATTTGAACATGTGTTAAAAGCTTAAATTTATTTGGAAGATTAATTTATGACTTGTATACACCCACTATTTGAAATCATGCTTGTTAGTACTAGTAAAATAAATGGTACGGTGTACCAACCAGTCTTTTTCCCGCTTTTATATTAAAATAGACATTAACTAAAAACTCATAAGATTTGTTAAACGAAATAATAGGTATATACATTGTAGTAGAAACATTACGCCAAAGATCATAAATGAAATAATATACACACTGTTACGTATTTACTCTATTGCATCAGGAACTAGGAACATTGTTAAAGAAAAATTGATAAAAATATATTTTTTTGGTCCATCAAAGATCATAAGAATCAAATTCATTTTCAAAAACCTGAGTTAAAAAGTATATATATTTGCTTATAGCTCAGAAATTATTCGTTTTATAAAAATATACTTCAAATAAAAGATTTTTATCTTTAATAGTACTACAATTTCACAATGAAAAATTATTTTTCATCTCAAATATTTGCAGAGAAACGGTGAAAATTGGAAAATTTCCCCTCATGTCCCTCAAAGTCATTTTTATGAGAAAACGAGAATTTCCATCTTGTTTTTTATGATAAACAGTGTCTAGATATAAAATTAAATCAAAATCATTACGGCGAATTTCGAGAAAATCAATTTTTCTCTTTTGCCCTTCAGTAAACTACCCTTGAATTTAAGGTTAGATATCTACTTCCAAAAACCCATTTAGGGACCTCATAATAGCCCCAGATACTAAGTTTTAGCCCATCTGTTAAAATATAGCCTAAGAACTAACGGCATGTGAAATTTTATATTTATAGAATGTTTAGAAGTGTATAAATAATTCATGCGAATAAAACGATATCAAATCTATATCGATCTAAGAAGTTAAATATCCCGCTGCCCTTTTTACACAATTTCTTCTGTTTTAATATCAAGATATCCATGACAATCCCAACCCAAATATGTCAACCAATATATTTTAAAAGGAATATTAAAAACGAAACATGAATCATCCCATAAATTGGGTGCATAAACGAACACAGCCCTTATAAAACGCAATATTTGTCTAAGAGGGATCATAAGCCATATTAAAATAAATTGTATACATGGCTACAAAAACATATATGGAAAAGGCATCACAGTTTATAAAAGAGAATACTTTAAATAATAGTTTGTTAAAGAGTGAGATTGATTCTAGTAGTTAGGCCTACATGCCTAATTTAAATATTCAATCAAAACAAAAAGTGGGGTTTTCTATTAGTTTGTAAAATGTTGCACCCCAAACCTCTTGAATCCCTTTTAAAAATTAAAATATTTAATTATTCTATGATTCTTTAAGGCAGTGTTATTTATCCTATTTTTTCGCATACCCCTAGATATATTTTGTCTTCAACTTTTTATTCCCAAAGTTGTTGGTGGATAGTGAAAGGTACACAATATACATATTATCTAAAATATATCTAAAATAAAATGGCACTCCCAGATTGCATGTCTTTACGTCCAGGTCTCTTGTGACTAACCCTAAATTTGGCCCTGACTATTCAGTGCTTATCATCAAATTATATATATGTTTAAATTTTACGTAGGCTAAAGATGCCTTCACGTAATCCAGGTTGAATACACTACGGAATTAAGGTGATCTTTGTATATTATTGCAAATACTACACTTTCATACTACACATAAAAGTTTTTTTTGTAATAATGTTTTTAATTCTAGCTCATTCCCACCCCCTCCCCCACGCCCATATTTTTCAAATTTATATGATAAAAATAAAAACTTTAATACTGTTATAGTTATCTTGGGTAGTCCTTCCACCTTTCTGACCAATTTCAATTTTCTACTACACTAAATGGATATTTTTTATGTTTTAGAAATTTCCATCTCTCACTGCCCCTACTTTCCCCACTCATTTTATTGATCCTTGTTTTGAAATTATAAATGTTCAGACCATTATGGTTATTTTTAAGGTTGTCCTTTTAAAACTATGCACATATTTAAGTTTAATGGAGTGGGGTTGAGGAAGTCAAAATTTAGTGAGAATTATTATACCAACATTTTAGTAGAGGAAGGAGAGGGTAAAACCATTTAGAAAAATCACCATCAGTACAACCGATTGAGATTTGAACCCCTGTCTTCTCATAACTGATAATACATTCCTACACGAGAGTGAAATTTTGGCCAAGCAACCCACCGATGCAGTTGTATCATCTATGAATTATTTTGAGAGAGTTTAATGGCTCATTGTTCTGTGTACTCAGGAGGGTAACCTCTTCTAATAGCTTTAGCCTGCTAAATACAAGTAAATCAGCAATTAAAAATGTATTAACTATAATACGACATAAACGTTATTTGAGAGTCGGAGACTTCCAATGTATCTATCATATCTTCAACCAACCTTCAAATTTTACTTCAGAGTGCTAATCAAGGTTGTATTAACAGCATTATTTCCCTGTTTGACTGTGTCATTGGGTCACTTCTTCCCTAGAATCTCACCAGAAAACGTCAACAATTTCCAGTAATATTCTGTCCTGAGTTGTTTGTCTGGTGGTTTTCACATATCCTAAGGGGGTTGGAGCCACTCAACTCTTACTTAAGTAGACATGAGTAATGTCTTGTTGACCATTTTCTTTCTAAGAACGCCTGTTTTTTTTTATTTTTCGGGAACAGGGCCCGTAAGGTATAAGAGCAAGCATTCCATTCCAGCTGCCATCACAATCAATTTAGTGTAGACGGATCAAGGAGGGAATAAATATGGCACTTGTTAATATTTGGGTAAGCAGATATTTATTTAAAATGAGGTCTTAAATACACTTATAAATTCCCTAAAATATTCAACTTATCGGTCACTAAAGTATATTGTTCACCCTTTTTATTGTATTTTATAAAAATATTAGAAAACAATTGACATTAACATGTAAATTTAAATCTAATAAATGAAGGAATAATTTAACATAAAGCACAACATTTATATATTAAACTATGTACTTACAAATAGAATGTTTAGTTTTATTGCTACACAAATTTTAATAAATAAATATATTCATAATTTGTAGAATTAATATACATCTGAATGACGCAAAAATAAATTTTCAGTTTAGTTTGAGGTATTTTATAAAAATACTTTCACAATTTGACTTTATCAGATTCATTTTTTTATATAACTCTTGTTTGAATTAAATGCAATTTTAATTTTATAAATTGAAATTCTAATTCTTAAAATCTATTTGATTTACACTAAATTCTGTTTTGTTTAAATAAATGTAGGTAATAAAAATATTTAACTAATACTTATGACATATTTCCTAGTACACATTAAATTTTGTTGATATCTACAAAAATTAAAATAAAATTAATATGTACATTTTTTTTTATAATTTTCAAATTTTCAAAGTGCTTCACTATAATGTTATTTACAAGCCACTGCTTAGACCAAGTTAATATTGTTTTGTTTGATGCTTTATTTTGCATTTATATATTATCTTAGATCGTACAAATTTGATTTGGAAAAGTTTTATCATTTTGTTGATAATGTACGTACATATTGGTAGATGTTCGTGTGTACAGCGCGTGCGCAGCCACTGTTCATCACATTATCAAGTAACATAGTTATTTTAAAAAATCTTCAAAAATTATTTATAATTAGTTCAATAGCTTAACAAATTTGTAATAGGCAAACAGTTTCATTTCGCTTACCAGAATTTTTAAAATAAATAATGTTTATCCAATAAGATATAATTATTTTGTACGTTTTTAAAGGACCAGACTACATATAACAGAAAAGAGTTTAACTAAGGAGCTACACAGGCTATACTTAATACACCCACACACACATATTAACCGTTAAGGGCTCATCTTGAATAAATCGAGCCTAGCCAACATCTGTTTACAATCTTTTAAAATAAAAAAATAGTTGTTCTACTTTATATCTCGTCTAATATATTTACATTTTAAATTTCAATGATAAGCGAATAAATACTTCTTTGAAGACTACAATTTTATAATTTTAATCTTAGCTATTTTGAGCACGACAATTTAGAGATTACCTCGAATCATATAATGCAATTATTTATTGTTAAAAGTTCATTTATATTGGAGGGGAAATTAGGAAGATAATACATTCGGGAAACGGCTGCTTAAAAATCAGCAGTAAGTTGTTAACATCTCACGTGTTTTCAAGACAAATAAAATTCAAAATATACAAAACAATAGTTTCACCGGTTGTTCTTAATAGTTGTGAAACTTATTCTCTAGCCTTACATAACAAAAACAAATTTATGATTTTAGAAACCAAAGTAACCTACGTAGGAAAAAATTTGGTCTAACAAGAGATGAAAATCATGAAGCTTTGAGAAGATTGCATAGTGGTACTTTCATACCATAAACTGGTGACCTGGCGGTCTAAGGGTAAGTTGTTGGACTTATGTGCTGGCGGCCGGGGTTCAATCCTTGGTACCAGCACAGATTTATCTGATTACCAAACCCTTCCTTCATCTCTGACAAGACATCTTGTGAATGTGGGGAATGCCAGGCCTCCACCGTGGTTCGGATTCCACGTTAAACTGTAGGTTCTCCATTTCATCTCACAATCACCCTACCAACACACATTAGCGTAAGTGCGTATAACCCGAACCGGTAATAAGACGTTGTGATAATAATAATAATACCATAAAATAATCACCAGACATTGTTAAGATAATCAAATCCCGCGGACTACGATGGACAGGACGTGCAGAGCGAATATAAGAAACTAGAACTACGTTCAAGGTATTGCCATACCTAAACGTAGATGGGATATTTAACTCTAGATTGGGCGTGAAAAAGATAGGATATAATGGACTGGATATAAATAGCAAATGTAGGGATAGGCTATAATGAGGTGGACTCGATAGATTTACCTCGCGGTAGGGATAGGGTGTAATTAGGTGAACTGTATAGAACTAGCTCAAAGCAGGTAGGGGCAAATGGTGTACTTTCGTATGTGTGACTATGAACTTTTGAGTTTATAATGTCATACAGTAGTAAGTAATTTTGGCTTTCAAAATGAGTTTCCCCTCTTCCTCCACGCAAATGTGGATAAAATTACTATAAATATAGCCTTACCCATTTAAAAAATCATTAGCGTAATTTGTACATAGGCGTATAAACCAAACGCGTAGCTAAACGTGGTAATTAAAAAAACTCACATATTATGAGTATTTAACACAATATGTCAAAGAGCAGTAAATATTGTAATAATCTTCCTATAAAATGCAATGTGTACCGTTAATGGACAGATAATTGTAAAATAATTTCCATTAAGATCATGTAAAATTTTTCTGCGAATTTAATAGAAATAATATTATTAAATACTTCAATTAAGATGGTTTATATGGGTTACTTGGTTATAGTAATATACACGTAGTATTGCAATGCCTCATACAATTTAATTTATAAAGATCATGTTAGAAATATTAAAATTATACTTGGTATGAATTATTTTGGTTTATTTTATTCTAGGTAGTATGATTTAAAATCAAAAGGTAAGCAAATGTTGAATAAAAACATACCTACATTTGGTAGAAATATTATAAAATATGTAATATTATTTTATCCAAGCAAAAACCTCTATTGAAACTCATATTATGTAAACTGTAGTAAAATTATGAAACAATAAACTATATTTAATATCTTATTTCAACGTTTTATTAGTCTTTTGTTAAAAACTGTATTATCTCTATTTTACGTGTGATACCATAAATTAACTGGAGTGAAATAACGTATTCATTAGTTGAAAGGAAGAAATATTTAGTTTGAGACTTCCTTCTCACTAGGACAATTTTTTAATGCTATATTTTTTTACCCGTTTGAACTACACAAATAAAGGATGAGTAAATTAAATGTTAAAGCAAACTCACCAGCATTTGTCTTGATACCCAACTAAAAAAAACCCAAAATAGCTCCAATGGTAAATACCCCTCTAATGAACACATCTGGGGATAGAGTTGAATTTCGACTACCGAAGTCAGTGCTGAGAATGCTAAACCAGAACTATGGTGTTTGACGTATATTACTACTAAAAGTTTGACATATTTTATTACGATATAAAATTTATATATATTATATTTTAGTATGTATTACTTTTTGATGACTCTAAATACTAAATAAATAAGTAGCTGGTACATTAAAACCTAAATTTATAGTGACTAAATATATGAACCAATCTAGCTTACCTTAGAATACCACATATTCAAGTGATTACCACATTTCTAGTCCATCAATCTCTTATGTGTGGATTATTTTATTTTATTTATAATGCTCATTATTCCAGTTTTTTAAATTCTCTAACATGGTTAGAATCTTTGAAATATAATGTTCACACTTCCAGTTGCTCAACTTCCCAGTCATGGATATAATCTTTGAGATATAGAGCTCATTCTTCTATCTGTTCAACTTCTCAAGAATAAATAGACTCTTTGTGATATAATGCTCATTCTTAAAATTTATCAGGGTCTCAAGAATATATATAGACCTTTTTCTATTATAATGATCATTCTTCCAGCTGCTCCTCTTATCAATCTTAGATAGAATATCTGAGTTTTGTAGAGCTTAAAACTTGTCCGAACACCTCTAAGAATTTTGTTTGACTCCAAGCTGGAATTAAAATTAATTGTTTGTTTCTTACTACCAGATCATGACCTCCACAACAAATACATAATAAAGAAAATGAATATTAAGGTAAATAGTAGCTTCTACCTGTGGAGAGGACTGTAGGGCTACTGTTAAAATACTAATAAGCAAACGGGTGGAATAAACGTGTAATTCTGACAGGAATGTTAAAAATTGAGCTCACTAGCACTGAGCAAACACTGTCTGTTTTAATAAATACACCATAAATATATTTTCTTTTATTTATACATGATTTAAATTTGTTGGGCAATAGTAAGAAAACTGTTGCAAAAAATGATGAAATGTTATTAGAGGTTGGTAAGTAAATATGTTTAGAAGTAAACGCTGAAAAGACTAAGTATATGATCACACAGAGAACACAGTATGGGATCGATAATTTAGAGATTACTGCGAACAACTAATCATTTGGCAGGGTTAATGATATTACATATATACGAACAATTTTAAATGGCAATAATTGTATTAGTGTGACAATGAGGAAAATAATATATTCTGGAAACTCATACTATTAC
This sequence comes from Timema poppense, assembly GCA_902141375.1. Classification (NCBI taxonomy): domain Eukaryota; kingdom Metazoa; phylum Arthropoda; class Insecta; order Phasmatodea; family Timematidae; genus Timema; species Timema poppense. The sequence continues at coordinate 307,196 of CABFOV010000026.1, read as the reverse complement.
TCGGTCAGTAAGTTGCTGAAATCTTTCCTGCTAGAATGTAAAACTCAGAATATACCAAATAAAATCTTTATCGGTTGTTCTATATGGATGTGAAACGTGGTATCTTGTTTCACATGACGAAAATAATCTATAGGTGTTCGATAACAAGGCGAATAGGAAGATATTTGGTCCAAAAAGGGATGTGTCTACTGGAGAGTAGAAGAGTTTACATAATGATGATATCCATACCCTTTTATCATCACAAGACATTGTTAGGATAATCAAGTCGCATAGATTACGGCGAATAAGATAGACAGCGTGAATGAGAGTTTCTAGAACTTTATTCAGGGTGAATGGAAAACCCAATGGGGTAAGACCATTTGGAAGACCCAGATGCGGTTGGGAGGATAACATTAGCATGAAACTGAAAGAGATGAGGTATGATGATGTGGACTGGATAGAACTATCTCAAGATAGGGATGAGTGGCGTACTTTTTTAAGTGTGCCAATTAAGTTGGATTTCATAGTGCCATTGAGTAAGTAATCATACCATTTATGCCCCTGAGGGTGCAAGATCTTAGGACACTTAAGATTGATGCCAACACTCGATCTCAAACCAGCATCCCTGATTTTTACCTTTATTGTATTTAAACTACACAGCCTCATCAACATTCCCCTACAATTTATAAAAAATTAAATTGACTTTTAGTCATACTTTTATATTCTTTAAATATACATGGACACGGGAATCGAGCCCAAAACCTTTAGCTTAGTACGCCAATAATCTTACCACTAAGCTATCCAAAAGACGTACTGTGTCCAGTGTCATTATATACTAATATTTTAAGGCGGAGTTTGTGATGGACTTACGGAAATCTTCAGCTACCTATAAGTGATCAATTAAGATCACGAGCTATCAGATAACACTGCCACCTTCGACTAGAGAGGGCCTTATGCTACCAATAGTACAATTACAATTGAATGGATGCACGCATTTTGATGGGTTAAATAGCCAAGCTATTATATTATGTAATTATAGTTATAGTCTTATCTAAATATTAAATTCTTTAAATCGATAAATGACACATGTACAGTTAACTATCAGGTTTGAACAACATTTTTCAAACTGTGGCCAGGAACAGACTTACAATGGGACGAGACAGTATTATAAAATCCACAAATTTTGGCTCGGAAACACATAAAACGTATATATTTATCATAATATCTAGGTTAAAAAAATTTTCTATTAAAATACTTTCTTTTGATATGAGGAGAAAGGAAAAAACTGTACTCTCCCGTTCATAACTGGACGTTTGGTTAGCCTACTATATCCACAGAGCCTATACGCAAATTAATCACACTAGTGAGGTAGTGGTGAGGAAGATATAATTGGTTGTAAATGTACTCCAATTTGCTTCTAGGAGTGGGAAACACTTTATGGAAAAACACGGCGTTCCTACATTCGTGATTCGAACCCAGACCTTAGTTCACCTAAACACCGATCTATATGAGTCTGTAATTAAGTCTTGCAAAAGTTGGCTGCTGGTGACAGGGAGATTGGGGTCCTATCATGGTCGGATGGAATGATGTTGGTTTGCCAAAATACCTCCACTAAATGGGTGGTGCACTTCCTTTAAATTCAACCTTTCTCATTCCTAACCCATTAGAGTGCAAAGAAGTATAACCTTAAAGGGTAATAAGATGTGGTGCTAAAAAATATAACAAATAAATCTCTCTTTGTTTATTATACAAACGGATAAGTATAAAACAACAATGCCAAGTATAAGAAGTGTGTTTTAGCTTATTTTGTGTGAGGTCAGTTGATACACTTTGGTTTTAAAGTGTGACCTACAATAGATGCATGTTTAATAAAGTGTATTGCATACAGTTTCATAGTATTATTTTAAGTATTTTTATGTAATTTGGGAGATTTGTAATATTGTTATGAATATTTTAAATCTTCGGGACTCTTGGCAAGTACCATAGGCACTTAAGAAAGAATTTCTAAACAACGTGTTTATTTTTATAATAAAATATATATTTTAAACACGTAACTTATAAAACATTTCACATAAGTGATAGTTGAACCAAAATTGTTAAGTCTCAAGATATTACTACTGTGTATACGCGAGGGCATAAATCAAAGGCTTTAGTTTTACAAAAATAAGTACGTACATCAACAAGACCTTTAGTAGAGTCCTGAGGGAAACTTGACCCAGGAATTCTTGTTCATGTCTTGTTCGCCACTATGAGAAAATCATGCATGTATGCCGCTTATGTCTTTTACATATTTTCTTGATTTATATTTTGCAGCACATTCTTTCCCTATCACCCTTAGTTATTTAAAAAAATATTCTCATTTGTGTAAAGTTGATGATTAAATAAAATGAAAGCCTCCACCAAAGGTCAGTGATGTGGAATAAACCAAAATTGCCCTACACCTGAAAGTGTTATGATATCATAAATTTGATGATAGCAAATAAATTATTTATAATAAATTAAATAAAAGTATAATGTAAATGGTTTATTTTAAATAATTTATCCAAAATGTAAATATCAATAATTAAGGTTCCTTTAACTTCACGTAATCTGTAAAAGAGGGTAAAATAAATATTATTTGTATATTTAAGTGTGGAAAAGAAACCAATGGGAACTGCGATTAATATAGTAATTTGAGGTAATTGAGTTACGATTTCAATTTGGACCAATTTGCAAAATTTCCACTGGCAATGTTGACATTAGATGGAAAATGGACACAAGACTAATCATCAGTAGCCAGACCATTATATATATCTACATTATTATTATTATCAAGAAAATAATCTTTAAATGTGGAATTATATTTCATAATATGAGCAGTATTTATTCAATAAGTAAAGGAAGGTGAGATATAAATATTGTCTAGTAGTTGAAAGTTGTATATTATCAAAAAAGAGAGGAAATTAGAAAAACAAAAAAACCTAGGACAACAGAGCTAAGAATGTCTGTTCTATTGAACTGTTCTAAACCGATAATATTAATCTATGCAATTTTCATTGTATTATTGAGACATATTTTAAATATCATATCATTTCCAGTTAATCCAGGGGCAGTTAAAATATCCTATTTTTATTATAAGAAAATGGTAGTGGGTCAAAAAATGATGTATCATTAATGAAATTGGGGTTTCTCTTCTCAAAGGCATATTAACAACTGAGAGCTATGTGTTGTGTCGGTTCTAGATTTATGCTGTTTTAAATATTGTGTAGTGATATAATCAGTCGTTTCATAAATTGAACTTAAAATGCCTCAAATAATAAATTACTGATCTTATTGAACCCTTGTAGGCTAATATCTAACTATATAATTTGATACCAGTAAACAGCTTTGCATAAATGACAACGCTGAGCTTTGAAGGCATTTTGACTGCAAAGCAAACGTATTCTGGTTCATTTATATTCATATTGCCCCGATAAAGATATGAACCCTAGTGTTAATAACGTGACTATGAGTGACAGGAACATTTCTTCGTATGACTTGACAGATTCAGGAGGCTAGAGTAACACCTTAAACTGTCTTCGCTTGGGACTATATATATAAGTCATTGTCAATTTGTATTACAATTAAATGGCGGTACAGTTTCAAGTTCTTTCTCCTCCCTTGTTTTTTAAGATCCAATAGCTAAACCATTAAAACTAGTATTAATGCTTGATCGTGATTTTTTTTTTAAATAGGCCAAATAATACTGCTGACGTCCCGTAAAGATTCATGATTGAATTATAATAATAATAATATTTAGCACCGCGACTTACTACCCGTTCGGGTTATACGCTTTAAGTACTAATTACTCTAATGGATTAGGAGTTGGGAAGGTTGAATTAGAGGAAGTGAACCCGCATTTGCGTGGAGGAAGAGTGGAAAACCATTTAGGAAAAACCACCCCCAGTTCACCCGACCGAGATTCGAACCTCGGTCTACCCGTCCTCAGCAGTCGAGCTTCAACACGACAAGCGCGTTAGACAACTACGCCACCGAGGCGGGTGATTGAATTATAGCTAGAAGAAACAATTATAAATATAGATGGATGTATAAGGATGGTTTAGTATACTCTTTAAATGAAACCAGGCTAAGAATAGCACAACGCTACTTACTATTTTGAAAGCTTTGTTGTTTGTGTGACATCAGGTTGTGCTGATTTGGATGGGGCTAGCCACAGCATTTCCTCAGAATCCACATTCATTTTCCACAGCCTTCACTACGGGTGACAGACAATCATCTACCTCCAGCACCAGTAATAGTGACAGCAGATCCTTCCCATCTGTCCCGGCACCAGGTGTGGACGTATACGAGCCAAGCGTGACAGCGTACACTGTTCCCGTTTATGGTGGTGCCTCTGCTGTAGAAGGAGTTATCACTGCCACTAGTCAGCTTAGCTCTACCTCAGGTGCAAACATCCATTTTGACTTTAGTCTTCTGGTACCATATCTGCTTCTTCCCCTTCATCGGACACAGTCATCCGTTTTACTTCAACTAGATTAACGAACACGCTGTTACTGGAAGGCTATGGTTACAGGATAGGAGAGTTGGATAGTGAATACAGACATTTAACATATATGGGGGGCTGATAAAGAATACGAATCTATGAAAAGTATGGGTAAATATATCTTTTTTACTACACCCTAAACACCAATTGAACTTTAAAGGGGGAAATTCAAAGCAAACACTTTGTAGACACTTTATGTATTTTGTTAATACTTAGTTTTACTGAAATTCTAATATCATATTTTCAATGTTATTAAGGCCACAGCAGAGTATAAAGGATAATGTTATATAGCTTGCATAAAAATCTAATCAACAATAACTAAGAAAACATTGGGCCCGGACATTAGTAACATATCCATAGTTTAAAGACCTCCTTTTCAGGTTTAAAGATATTATAAATAAGGGAGAACTAAAATTAAAGTTCTGCCCGGGTACAAAACCTTTACAAGACCTTTAGCTTACCCATTCATAAACATAAGGAGCGTAGGAGTAAAAATATATTCGAGTATATACTTGTAAAAACATTTGAAATCAACAAAATATATTAAACACCCTTAGGGCACCTAAATGATCATAGTTACTCAAGTGGGCGGGGAGCATGTAACTAAAATGTTTTATCTACATACATACATACACACACACACACACA
>CABFOV010000026.1:289741-301864 GCA_902141375.1 Timema poppense | reverse complement strand
CACACACACACACACACACACACACACACACACACACACACACACACACACACACACACCTATTCCCGCCGTTCCCTTACGGGGTAAACAAAACTCTTAATTTTTCTCTTTTTCACACATTCATCTCCAACATTCAACCACGTCTTACATGGCCTACACCTTCCTTTTGATCTACACACTTTACCTTTATATATTTTCTTCGTCACTCAATTCACAATCATTCTCTCAAAATGCCCAAACCAACGTAGGCACTTCTTCACATTGACCTATTGGATTCCCCTTCAAACCACGCTCCTTCAGCACCCATTCATTACTAGCTCAGTCCATATGAGTTTTTCCATGTACATTTCTTATATATCTCATTCAAATTATATTCACATTGTTCTTGTGTTTATCCTGGCAAACCAACGCTTCACATCCATAAAACCATGTTGGAGTTAACACACTTTAATATACTGCCCTCTGTGCCTCTTTCAATACATTCTTTACAATAGTCGACATACATCCAACTACTCTCCGAGATGCATTCACTCGACTGTTGATTTCACCATCCATCTCTCTATTTTGACAGACTGTTCTAGCCAGATAAACAAAATCATTCACTTGTTCTAACAGTTTTCTATTTATACTAAGCTGACAATAATAAACCTGGTCCGTCCTTATCAAAGGTTTTAACCTTAGTTTTGGAGATATTTATACGAAATATATTTACAAGATTTAAAGCATTCTGAAAGTCACTTTCATTCTCAGACATTAATACGACATCGTCTGCATATAACAGCACTGACACATTCACAGTTTCCATTTTTACACCAAGTTCTTCCTCACAAGCATCCCTCATAAGCTTATCTATGAACATATTTAACAACCATTGAGACATAGCACCCACTGGCAAGCACCCTGTTCAATTTAAAACCAATTATTAAAAGCTTTATACACTATAATGCAAGCTTTAATTCCATCATACACCACCATAATTGCATTTACTAACCATGCATCCGTCCAATACCCTCTAAGACCATTCCATAATATAACCCTATTCATTCGATCATACGCTTTCTCCAGATAAACAAATGCATAATAAATTTTCTTCCTTTTTGCCATACTTTTCTCAGTCACTTGATGCAAAGCAAATATCTGGTCCATGCAAACTCTAACTGGTGTGAAACAACATTGCACACCTCAAATCTTGTACAGTTTTATCACGCACCCTCTTAGTTATAATTATCACAAAAACATTTCTTGGAATACTCGACAGAGTAGTTGCCCTATAATTTTTACATTCACTCATATTGCCTTTGTCTTTGTACGAAGGAACATTGACAGCTATCTTCCAGGAACATTCGAAATACCAGCACACATATTGAACAACTCACACAATCTGGCAAGTAGTGCCATGCCCCTTCACTTAATACTTAAACTTAGCACCATTGTTTACTAACCTTTCGGGTTATACACCTAATTACTACTTACGCTAATGTGTTAGTAATTGGGAAGGCTGAATAGGAAGAAGAAGTAAAATTGCATTTGTGTGGAGTAAAAGTGGAAAACCATTTAGGAAAAACAACCCCAGTTCACCCGAGTGAGATACGGACCTCAATATCCCCATCTTCGGCAAACCAGCTCAACACGAAACTAGCGCATTAACTAACTACGCCACCGAGGCGGGTCCCTCACTTAATCATTTCCCTTTTGATCCCATCCACGCCCACAACCTTGCCATTCTTTAACACTGTCATAGCTTTAAACACTTCAGCCTCGTTAATTATATTTCACTCGACATCAATTTTTCCCTATTTTCTGCTACTTTCTTCAAATAGTTTTCGTCATACAATTGCTTAAAATACTCCCTCCATCACTCTCTTATACTGTTTTTAATCCAGATCATATCACCACAATTATTCTGAATGCTATAAGTATTTTCTTAGTTAAATAATTAAATATAATTTAAATAAAATGTATTTGCACGTGAAGGATTATAAACACATGGACCCCTTTTAATTGCCTACATATATTATTAACATTATTGGAAAGTAAGTTTTCATCTTGTGTTTATTATGTATCAATATTTAGTTTATGTATTTGTTAACAGAACATAACAAACGCTCTCTAATATTCTGCATATATCACCTATATAAAGTTAAAGGTATACATTAAGTGCTAGAACTACAATTTAATTGTAAATCAAGTCGAGCCCTTAAATTATGTCAATCTGAAAAAAAAATCTTACTTTCTACAACACAACCATTAATAACACTGAATTATTTAGCCTATTGCTATTTTAGTATAAATGTTACAAACTTAAAGTTAAATTGGCCATTTCGTGTAATAGGAAAATTTCTTCCCATTCTGTTAACTATATTCTTCACTTGTCCATGTTGCATTCATACATTTTTTTCCAAGTTCGTGTAGGGGTTAATAGAAGAGGCATGATCACGGAATGAACAGAAATTTACCTAATTCGTCAAATGGGCAATTTCACTAATAGGGTGTAAAATAATCTATATTAAAATAACAATATTGTCTTCATTAACGCCAGGCACATAATCACGCACACATATACATATTGATATAAAACTGTATTTATAAATTTTACTAAAACAAAATTGTTGCTAATCATTTAGAACACTAAATTATTTGTTCCAAATTGATTATAAAGGCTAACTGCTAGTGTTGGGCTACTACTAATTGTTAATAATATTCATCCTACTATCTATAATACTAACTCACGTGCCAAAAAGTTAAAATGTTGATGTCTATGATTTCATTTATGAGTCTGAGATATTAACGAGAAGGTAGACAAGAAAAATCTAACAATGAATTGATTTAGCTATGCGCAGCAACAGCGTTAATTTACGCTTGGAATTTAATCGTATTGTTTTGAAAACATTTTAAGTTTGACATTTTATCTGTTTTAATTTCTAACTCATCCAAATGAGATAATTTATATATATTTATACAACGCGTATCTAAAACATTGTATCAAACTTTGGCAGGCTACTCCTTGGGTGTAAATAGAATAATTCACATCAGCAACTTATAGTCCATCTTAAATTGTAAATATAAAGCTAAAAACGACTGTTGTGTGAAGATTATGAAAACTGATTAAGGTATTACAACGAATTTTTGTATACTACTTATTGAAACCTTGATCATTAATAAACCCAATAAACTAAATGTGCTGTTACCGTTACCCACCCCAATCATGTAAAAAAAGGGGGGGGGGGTTGTAACACTTTTTTCTGCAATAAAATATGACAGAGTAAGTATTACTAATTTTGACTTAAGATTCCAAAACATGGAGTCTTGGAGAAACTGTCTAGCTTTCCCTGTTTCCGTGATAATCATGCATGTTTTATTTCAAAGACAGGTGTTAATTACTGCCAGGTAGGGAGTCAGTATAGCTGTGTTGCATGGCCACCACGCTCTCCTTAGACTTCTTTCTGTGGGGTTTTTTCAAAGCTTTGGTGTACGAGACAGCCGTTGAATCCGAGGAAGACCTGTTAGCCAGGATAGGTGCTGCATTTGATAAGGTTCAAGAAACGCCACGTGTTTTTAAAAATTACGCCTGTCATTGATACGCCACCTCAATTATTCCAATGACTTTAGGGGACGCCATTTTGAACACTTGCTATGAATCTGCTTTTGAAGCTAGGAACTAAAACATACAAGAACTACAATTAGTATTTCTTAATTTAGCTTTCAATACTCCAGTGATCCAGCCCTGTTTACCAAATGTACGTGATACATAGTCACACGTGCCGGTAAAAATGGTTAAACAACTGCAGTGCGAAGTAACACTGAGATTCTGGTTGCCTACCTGGCAGGCATTTTACACCTGTCTCTGAGCTCAAACTTGTGTGATTATCTTGAAAACGGGGAAAGCTAGACAGTTACTCCGAGACATATTTTTTGTTAATTTTTTATCTTTGTTTTGTAACCTTAAGTAAAAATTAGTAATACTTACTCTGATATATTTTATTGCAGAAAAAAGTGTTNAACTACCAACATACGCATAAATAATGAATACATGTTAAATTTCTATACCAACAACAAACCCCCCTCCCTTTTTTTACATGATTGGGGTGGGTAATGGTAAAGTAACATTTAGTTTATTAATGATACAGATTTCAATATATAGTATACAAAGATTCGTTGTAATACCTTTAACAGTCAAAACTTAATTTTAAACTATTTTGAATAGTAATTTAAGTGTTATAGACTCAGATATACCACAAACCCTCTCTATGTCTAATATAATATGTGCTTATAATAAATATTTTATATATAATATATTATAAAACATATATATATTATATTTAATATATATATATATTTTTTAATATATTTAATATATATTTAATATATATTTATATTATATAATATATTTAATATATATCTATATTATGTAATATATTTAATATATATCTATATTATATTATATATTTAATATATATCAATATTATATAATATAATTAATATATCTATTATATAATATGTTTGATACAATATGCCTATTTTATTATATACAGTAGGTATACAATATAATATAAATTATAAAATATATTATATAATACATAATATATATTATAATATACATCTTATAATATACTTTATAATATATATAATATATCTTATAACATATATAATAATATATATTATATATATCTTATAATACATATTATATACAATATATATCTTATAATACATATAATATACAATATATATATCTTATAATACATATAATATACAATATATATCTTATAATACATATTATATATAATATACAATATATATCTTATAATATATTATATAGTATACATTATATATTATATACGTGTTATTTAACAAATTATATATAACATAAGATAACATTCATCATATTTTATTTATAATTTATAATGTAGACTATGCAAAATATAGAAAATATTATATAATACATACATAGTTTTAATATCTTATACATAATATATAGAAGACTGCCAAAATAATAATATAGAGAACATAGATTGAGGACGATAATAAAAGTTTACCTCAAAAAATATCTCATTTGGCATGGTTAATGAGTTTAAATATTTTGGACAAATTTAACCAGCAATAAATATATTAGAGTGGAAAATATAAAAAGAATAGTCTGGAAATTAATGATATTACTCTGTTAAATGTTATTGACAACTCGCCTGGTTCCAAGGAATGTAAAACCAATAATATACAAAACAATAATTATTATTTTACCCGTTCTCTATGGGTGTGAAACGTGGTTTCTCACCCTACATAATGAAAACAACTTAAGGGTTTTCTAAAACAAGATACTTACAAAAAATATTTGGTCCAAAATAGGATGAGGATTTGAGGGAGTAAGAACGTTACATAACGATGAGTTACATACCCTGTACTCATCAAGACACATTGTTACAATAACCAAGTCTTTTAGAATACGGTGGGCAGGAAATGAAGCTTGAAAGTGAGAATCTAGAACATTGTTCAAGATATTGACTGGCAAACTCAATGGGAAGAGAACATTTGGAAGATCTAGACGCATATAGATCTGAAATAAAAAGGGTTTAATGAGGTGGACTGGATAGATCTATATTAAGATAGGTATAGGTGGCATAATTTTATAAGTGCAGCAATGAACTTTCGAGTACCTTGTGCCATAGATTAAGTAAGTGTATATATATATAAGCTTATTTAAAGTTTCCAAATAGATTATAATGTATTTTTTGCCTAAATTTGTCTATTGGTCATAGATGAACTATTTATTATTTATATAGGTGCCTTTGGTGGACCATTAGCTCCATATGCTTCTTCTGCGGCTACATATTCATCCAACTCTTCCCAAACTGGATCTGGAGAAATTTACGTGGCAACCCCATCACTCACCAATGCCCCAGCTGGCTCTATTGTAGATCAATATAGCGTTGATGGCTCTTCATCTTTTGGATCTTCCCCTTTCGGTTCTTTTGCAATACCAGCACCATCATCAACTACAGTTGGGGATAGTAGCAACATATACACCATTGATAATCAGCATGGAGTCGATACATCTTTCGGTGGACTCTCTCCAGCCTCAGCCATAAGTGGGTCAGCTGGATTAACGGAATCATCTTCATTTGGGAGTCAGGCATCAATCGAACCACCTAAGACCTCTTACGGCGTTCCAATTCTTGGACGACCTGTTGCCTCAGTTGGCAGTGGATCGCCTGCTCTCTCGGGTGCTGCAGGCTTAGCCGGTGTAGGCGATGGGGCAGAACTAGAAACTGTAATACCTCAAGTGAACATACCAGCACCGGCACCAAGGCCTGCATTGGTATATGGAACACCCACCTTTTAATAATGGGGCTTTGATTACAACTATTAATTTTATCATACCTAAATACGCTTTGAAATGTATCAATTATTTAAAACTATATCTTAAATTAAATGGTTACTTACTCATGTAAATTGTTCAATTAAATAACTTTAATTACTTATAAATTAACAATTCTGTCCATTTTGAAAATACTGTTTGGAAATGCGTGGTAAAAAGTTATATTTGTAATAATATATAATACTATAAATGAGTAGAACATCATAACCACAATTCAATTTTTAAATATTGAAAGGTTCTTAGATTTTTAATGGAAATAATTAAAATTTTAATATAAGTTATATGCACGTGTATTTTTATAATGGAAACCGATAATAATATATTAAACTACTTTAAAAATACTTTCTTATACTAAAATTAAATATACACTATATGAGACACAATAAGAATGAATTAGTAGTAATCTCCTATTGTATATTTGATAAAAGTGTAACTTAACACGGAGAGGGTTATACAAACATTTCCGAAAAGTTTCCCGTTGAATATATATATATATATATATATTAACAACTCACTAAGCTTTCCTGAACTAGTTTTAAAATTATTGTAGATATTAAATAATAATAGTAAGCAACAAAGCATGGATAGTAAAAAAGTCTACAGACCAAAAACGGGAAAAATTCTGCTGGGCTATATGTGGAGTAAAATATGAGATATACTCCATTCACGGTAGGAATTACTCTATGGAAGGTCTTTTTTCTTACCAATATCCTACTATATAATATATTTCTGGTAGGAAAAAAGACCTTTCAGAAAACAATTCCTACGGTGAACGGAATTTAGGTTTGTCCATGCAACAGCCTAAAGGTAACAAACAAATAAAACAATCTTACCCATGAAGTACGCTGTTCATATATACTCATCTCCCGTTGCATCAATCTTTTGCTTTGACTAGATCCATTCATAATGGGGGAATAGCAGAGCACAAGAAAATGTACCACAGTTCCTTCCAAAATAAACATATTTTAACTTTGCTAAAATTGATTACTTAGGGCACACTAGGAGGAATATAAATCTGAATGAAAAAAAATTATAAACAAATTAAACAAGGACAATAAAAAATGAAATGTACTTAAGACCATAATAAACCAAATGAATAGCTTATTTATTGAGTTAAGTTCTACAATGTATTAAGTTGCGTTCCCTACCTATCGGGTCAACCAAACTAGACTTATAATATTAATATACATTTTTATTTGGTTGAGAACGATTTTGTTAAAACATCGTTAGATAAATGTTTTAGAATTTAAGGACCGAATAAAAAAATAGAATAAAAATAAGTAAACTTATTTCAATAGTCAAATATTTCACAAGACTACAAAATAAGTTAAAATTTCAATATTATTAAGGAAACCAAACAAATTAGTTTGAGTGTTCAACCCAATAATTCTGACAATTAATAGTCCTCAATATATTAACATGGGCAAAGGAAATTACAGTCCAAAAAGCAAAATTAAAATATGCATATACTATAATATATATATTTAAATTATCAGTCCACCGTCAAAGGTAAAATTTCTAGGTTTGGTGGAGCAAAATAATCGAGTGAACTCCAAAGTCATAAAGGTTTCCCTATCCTCTTATAGTGGCAGTAAGCTGATTGAATAATTGTAAATGATTTAGAAGGCATTTTGAATATCGAAAATAAAAGGAAATATATTCCTGTAACATTTAGTTGAGAATAAACAAGGATCTCCACGACTATATAATAGGCTACTTAATTTCCATTAATAACCTCACTGGTCGAATATTTTTTTCAATTTTTAACTCACCTCGGCACCTCCACTCACCGTGGTTACTTTCGTCCCCTCTGATCACCTCTCAAAGGAATCTCACCACTTTGTTCACTTTGCAGCATATATTGCGAGAATCTCGGAGAAGATGTTCAAAATTGGCACTATGGTTCCCACAAAAATATTAAATTTCACAAATTGGCCCTGAATAAATAACCACAAAAATATAAAACAAGTCTTAAAATTAGCAAAAAATACTTTAATTCTTAAAAATAAAAATATCTAGCAATCATCCTGGTCAGAAATTATTTTTGCAAAAAGAGCCAGAGATATCCATCCTCTCTTTCTCTATTTCACACACACACACACACACACACACACACACACACACAAACATCGCATGGCAGGAATTCTCTACATATAGCACGCTCGTAAAGTGGGTCCGTGTACTACTTAACTAATCAAGATGGATCCAAAACATGTGTAATATATAAATAATATGAAAAAAATCAACGAGGGAAAATGACTATAGTGTAGGTACGTAATTAAAACAGTGCAAGGATTAATATACTATTGGATTTTGTATAGTTTCCCCCAAAAAATACGTAGCCTATGTACGCTACCAGGGAACTACTTCAAATAGTTAATAGCCATGGAGAACTAGGAATTAAAGCGAGCATGCTGTCAAGTTGGCCATTATACTCACGCCACGAATATTCATTCATTAAAAGTGTTATATATATATATATATATATATCTTTAATGTATATATATATAGTAAATGTGTTTGTATATATATATATATAACACCTCTAATGAATATATAAAACATATAAAACACCTATAATGAATATATATATATATATACATATAAAACACCTTTAATGAATATATATATATGATTTTTGAGTGAACTTCATTTTTTTTTTATTTGAAGTTATCTTTAACTAGATTCCTTAGCAACATATTCCTTAGATTCCTTAAGTATAGCAAAAGTGGAATGTTATTACAATCTATGGGAATTGAGGGTGGGCCAATATTTGAATGCGAATTTGATAAACTTTTCTTAACATCAAGAATGTCAAGCAAACACAATGTTCCACATGGTGGTATAAATTATTTTCACAATTTGGAAAGCTTATAAAAGTAAGTTCCAAATTGGATGAATACAAATTTATTAAAGCAAAATTTAGAGCAGTAGCTTGACCCAATTTACGATATATTAAGTGTGGCCATAGTATAGAAAAATTTAAGAGATTTATATAATGGTCAGGTTAGTACTTTATTTTTAGAGAAATTAAGGGGTTTTAAATAAGCTCTCTTTGGGTAAGTGGAAACTGTGAAATATTTTTCATATTACAGTATGTTGAATATAATGTGTCTAGCTGAGAATCTTACCTACAATTTCAACTGTTCAAATTTGTCACTTGGTATTGATATACTGCCACTTATAGAAATTCATTTAAATTAAATTTAAAGTTTCTTTACCAAAATATGTCTAATTTTTAAATAATAGATTATGATACTGCGCTATGTGCATGACTTGCTTTAATAATATATACATATTTACATAAATAATTTTTGTTTTGTAGTTAACTTTAGATCCGTTTGAAAGTATATACCTTTGTTTTTGTTTTTAATTTTAGGCACCTTTAAGAATATCAAATATTTTTGACTGTCGATTTAAACTTTCTCTTGATCTACTGTATTTCCTTGAACTTTTGTATGAATCCATTTTAAAGAAAAAACTTTGCTATTAAAATAAAAAGTAGTTTCAATTTGAGAAATTCATGGAATAAAAACTATAGAATTAATTAAATAATCAATAAATGATCTACAAGGTAGAACTAAATATCGCGTAACAATTAATAATTTAAGTCTGTTTGAATCGGTAGATATTTATTTTCAACTGAATTTCAATTGACAACACTTTTCCCATCATCTTCCTAAGTATTAAAACTTTAATCTACAAGCTAGTTGTACACATTTTAAATAAAATAACACAAAAATTTCTTATAAAAATGACAAATTTATTTTTAATTGTGTTTCATAAATATGATTAATTATCAACACACAGGCTGCAAATCATTGTGATTACAGAAATTATGGGATTTGCAGCTTGTGCGTTGATATTCATTTACATTCGCTTTAATTACCATATTTTATTATATAATTTGAACTATATCAGCCCTCTCGAGTCACAGAGGGCTGCGGTATCTGATAGCTTGTGATATTAATTGATCACGAACATATTGTTGACGATTTTTACACGTCCATCACAGACTCAGCCTCAAACTATGAGTGAAGATTAACCCTGAGCACGGGACAAATCCTTGATAGCTGGGTGGTAGAATATTGGCGCACCAAGTCCAAGATCCTCGGCTAGATTATCTTTTCTAGATGTCATCTTTCAACTAATTTAATTTTAATTTAATTGCTATAGTAAACATGAATAAATTGTCACAGGCCTAGTTAATTTAAAATTTGGCCTCCCTATTTCAAGGTTAATAACCGGTTGTCTGTTGAACTCAATTATGTTATATTAAATGTCATCATCATCATCATCGTTAGACGTTTCCATTTCTGCGGGTCGTCTGACACATCCTCTTCCATTCCTGTCGATCTTCTCAAACTTCTGCCTCAGTCACGCGTCTCCAGACCGCTCCTTTAGCTTCCATGTCTTTCTGCGCTTGGTCCATCCATCTTGTCCGTGGTTTTCCAATAGGTCTTCTACCATTCTCTTTGTTCCGTAAGGCTTTCTTAGTCATTCTGTCCTTCTCCATTCTCATCACATGACCTAGCCACTGTAACCTTTTTCTCGTCAGTTTCTCTTTCAATGGTATAATTTTTAAACCATCCCTAATTTGTATATCAAGGTCAACTATGGCTGAGGGATGACCTACCCAAAATATCGTGACATAAGATCAGGCCACGGGGTCTAAGGTCAATCTTTGCTAGGGGGTCCTAAGTTTTATTCTTCTATTTAGTAATATATTATATACATCCGACAAAATAAAAAGATTTCACGCAAAGTAAGCGTTATGGTTTATAAGAATTATCAAAGATTTGAACGAAATATTTTCAAATATTAAGGAAGCGGGCACAGAAAAATAACTTAAGCTTTTAATATCGGAACATTTGAAGTCACTTCAGGAAAAAACTTAGTCTATACTTTTCTTAATCTGACTTACCCGTACAACTGTTGAACTGGATGAGTAATCCATTTTCTCTTCACGGTTCGCGTACCCAAAACAGTTTGCCACAAAAATATTAGTCTTTTAAGTGCACCATGGACTTAAAAAGTTTGCGGAACACTGTCGTTGATCATTTAACCACCGAAGCGGGTCAGTAACAGTACACAAACAACTTATACCTTTATTAATTATATTAAATATAGTTGACAAATTACACTAAGAAACTGAAATAGAGCCTGGGACCAAATCAACCTAATTTTATTATTGGGTGATGTAAGTTTTTACAAAACATTTCTTTTAAATGAGCTAATTATTATGTACGTACAATATTTGAGTTTGTTACTTCAAAAACTCTTTAGAATTCAGCGGGATTATCTAAACAAGTAATTAACCTGGTAAAGATATAATAAATATATGCGGAACCACTGTCAAAGAAGGATTTGTTTTAAATTTAGGAATTCATTTCAAAATAAAGCAATAAATATCCATGAGTATATTTCAATAAATCACACAACCATACCTACCTTTGATGTGAGCATAATTGAATTGTTACCCTCGAATATCGCTAGTATTCACTTATCTGAAAAAATACTTCAAACACTTTTATCATTTTAGGCGTTCTACGTAGTAAAAAGCTCAGATATTCCTACCAATATCGAGGGCTCTTGATGTCTTAGTAATGTATTTCGATTCAAGGATAATTTTGCAAACAATGAGCCATAATTATAAATGTTAATATGCTTCTTAGCTCAATGCATAGGAAAAGAAAAGTAAATCGAAAACATAATATATATATATATATATATATATATATATATATATATAT
>CABFOV010000026.1:279021-289622 GCA_902141375.1 Timema poppense | reverse complement strand
TATATTCTATTATAATATTACCAAAGGTGGTGTTGAGCCGATGATTAGAATGTTCTGACTAGATACACTCATTAACCAAGAAGATAACATGTAATTTTGTGTTAAAATCATCTTGATCTATTTGATTGCATATTTCAAATATGTCTCACAACATTGGCAATAGGTGGGGACCATTAGAGCGAGTTTAAGCGGATGGCGAATATTATTGAAAGAAGTGTTAAGGTAGCTTATTACGCTACATATGAAGAGTAAACTGGAAGATAATATAAGGTTTCCAGAAAGTATCAATGTCATGGAAAGGTGGGGTGGGTGCACCAATAAGTAGTTCAAAATCCCGAAGATAAAGAACAACAAGATGAAGAGGCTATACCAGACGTACCCAACCTTTTTGTACCTTAGAGCAAATTCAAAATTAACGGTAGTAGAGCGGGCACCAACCACTTTTTCAAGACAAATTTACTAACTCCCGCGAGGCTCAGAGGTCAGCCTCAACGCTATACGCACGACCGGTCAACTGCCGTGTTGATTATTAGCACCGCGTCTTACTACCCGTTCGGTTTATACTCACGCTAATGTGTAATGGTAGGGTGATTGTGAGATGAAATGAAGGACCTACAGCTTTACGTGGAATCCGAAACACGGTGGAGGCCTGGCATTCCTCACATTCACAAGATGTCTTGTCAGAGGTGAAGGAAGGGTTTGGTAATCAGATAAATCTTTGCCGGGACCGAGGATTGAACCCCGGCCGCCAGCATAGAAGTCTGACACCTTACTCCTAGACCACCAGGTCACCAACTGCCGTGTTAAGTTACCAACAGCGATTCAGCGATTGTGACGCTACTTTGGGTTTTGGGTAATACTCAAAGTGCCATAGTGGGAAGGGGGAGGGTGGTTCAACCCCCTCCAACTTGACAAAAAATTAAAAAAATACTGCTTTATTTACGGTTTTAACAAGACCATATAAAGACAAAAGAAAATATTTTGTTACTCACCACCATTTTGGTGCTTAGTTACATTTTTAAAATATATATTTATTCTGTCTATTCATGCAACAAATCTGGGTAGACCCATGTCAAGATATTTAAAAAGAAAATAGGAGGTATCAGCATGGTATTAGTGAGTGTGGGCAAAATGATGGACAGGGGGTTAGGTTAGGTCTTTGATATTGGGAAAAGCAAAATAATCCAGCTTTTATCTATTAGAGATGTAGTTCCGATTAAAAGTACACTTTGTTAATGAGTCAGCAAATAAAGAAGGAGGAGAGGGAGGGATTGGAAAGAGGGGTCTTTCAATCACCAACTTATTGAGAACAGCATATCTGGCTATAAGCACAAACTTGATTTTTGTTGGAAAAAGGACAGCTTAAAACTATTTGTCAATAATTTTTCAGCTGTGGTAAAAAAGTTGCGGGCAGACGTAAAAGGATCGGAGGGCACCATGGCGCCCATGGGCATGGGATTGGGGACACCTGAGCTAGACCATTTATTAGGTTCTGTCCATAAAATAAACAGAAAAAGCGCTTTAAGGTGCGCAAAATTTAGTCGCAATGTAAGAAAAGAGCACAAAAATATATAGGGCATACCCCCACTTCTAAATCTCTAAATAGTATGGTCAACAATAAACTTTATTTAGCTGGGGAAAAGTCTTAAGATTTTTCCCCATCTAATTAAAGTTTATTTTTGGTACCTAAAGACTTCGTCACTGTTCTCCGACTGATTGTAAATTACCTTCAGCTTGTCCTCGGTTAGCTTCACGAAATCTCCTCTAATCGTGACCCCCACGCGTGTGGAGATGAAAATGGTAGCCCTGGGTATTTCGGGGACGTGAATTGAGGATGAACGATCACGAACTTAACCGTCGTTAAATGCAGTGGAAATCAAGGTAAGGCGGCGTGGGTGGTTAATTGGCGGTCGTCACCGAAGACGTTCTTCTCATGGCGTAACGAGGCCACTGGATACTTGGGGCACACCTCTCTATCAATCATCACAAAGTGGCCGCTATCACTGGAGTTTCTATCCCTTAAATTAGCCTACTCCTCTAAGTATTATTATTATATATAATTCAAATAAACACGTCACTTTCACATGAACTGCACAGGTAAAATTGCTGCATAACTTCAAAATTCAGCCTGCTCTAACCGTGATACACAACAAAGGCCTAGTAATGTGATATCTTGAATGTACGGGGAACACTGGGACACGGTAGATTCATAAAATAATTGATATATCCTCTCCTGTGTATATTGTAATCACACTTTACACTGGTGACTCATTCGGGGTCATACTGGACTCCCGACGAAAACATTTCTTGTAGGCATGGATTTTCTCTAATTTTCCACGTGGTTGGCCGTATCATACATCCATACGCATCCATATTTGGTTAAGCGGGATGCCAACTAGCTCACAATTTCACGCAATTGAACGAGTTTCCACCAAAATATTACACTGTCGCTGAATTAACACTTCTCTAAACACAAACACGAACAGAACTCTCTTTGTAGCAACACAATAAATCCAAGCTACAGTATACAGTGACACAGTAGAATCTAAATATGCTACGGAAAAGAGACCAACCGACGGGATTCTCAACTGCCTTTCACACCCCACGCAACCCCTTAGTCAGGACCAGGGGTTGAGGGAGAGGAAGGGGGGAAGTAAGCAAGCCTCCTTTGAACTTCCATGAACTTGACCCAGCTTTAAGAAAGTTCTCCTAGATTGTAGCAGCGTCTAGGTCCAGAAATAGAGAGGCTTTTTCTAGACAATTTTCCAAGTAGCCAACATTTCCTTAAAACTGATCATACATAAAGAGGTACTGTGCTACATTTATAATTTATATTAACGACCATGGTCGCAACTGCTTACTAAATTAAGTAAATAAATAAAAATATTTAACTAAAAGTAAAAATAATATGTACTTGGGGAAGGTTAAATTTGGACATAATTGGTTTGGAATCCCTTAAATATGGTAAGGTGTACCCCAAAATTATGCCTGTATTAAACTCTTCTTTTACTTTAAGTTGATCAACCAGAACATCAAACCGAATTTTAAAATGTGTTCATTTTAGCGTTTGCAAACTCCAAAATCAAATTCGTAAAAAGCAAACATTTATCTATAATTTGAAACTATTTCTCGGTCTTTTTACATCTTTTTAAATAGTAATAAATGTAAATTATTCTACAATGAAACGTTACTTTTATAAGCTTACTAGTAAAAAAAAATGCGACACATATGTCCCCTCAAACCCAGAATTAAATTGTTGATATATGTGGGGCTGTTATCAAATATGACATAATAAAATATGTGAAGAAGGCGTTCGCCTTTGGCGTACTGGGCGATGTTACAGCTAATATATCAGAGAAGGAGCAGTTGTCCATTGGCTTGCGCTTCTTCGACGACAATAAAATGGAATTTAAAGAGGAATTTGTGGGTTTTGTGTTGTTCCCTGCCCTCGATTGCAACAGCGATTGACAAGTTCCTGGAAGAAGATGGGCGTTACCCGGAGAAAGGTGTTGGGCCAGGGTTATGGTGGATGTTTGGTTATGGCTGGCAAGGATGGTGGCGTGAAAACTATTTTAAGACATAACTATGAGAAAGCTATGTTTTCCCATTAAGCATCACACAACTGAATCTTGTAGTGAACTGCTTGAAGAAACAGGCATTCCAGCTACATTCTACTGCCATCAAAGCTCAATTCATCGTTGCTGTCACTCTGATAGCTAAGTATTCTGCCATATTGAAAGCTGTGGTTGATGCTCTACAGTCTAAAAGCTTGGACCTGCTTCAATGTTCGCATCACATCAAACGTATCCTTGAAGTGATAACAACCCACTACAATTGTGCAGAGCAAGCTACTACAGATCTCGTAGAAGATGGCCACTATATTGCCGAGATAATTCAAGTGGCATTGATGGTGTCGATATCTGTTGAAAGACAGCAACATCGTTCCAAACTTCCAATGTCAAGCCCTTTAGTACTTGAAGAGATCCTTAGTAATTCTTTACTCTGACGCTTCAGTGCCTTAGTTGGACCAATTTTTCTCAGAAGAACATTCACTTCTAGACTTCAAGATAAAACCCAAGCAGTCCTTGAGCTTTTATAAGTTGCAAGACTTCAACTCCGAAGTTGGATTATAATATACATTGTGGAAGGAGAATAAATTCAGTAAAGACCAGTTAAAATAGCAGAACATAACAGATCTTTTGAAAGAGTTGGAACTCTTTTACCCTACCACAATAGCTCATCTCTCTTGCTCAGCCATGCATCACTTGTACCGAAGAATGGTCATTCAACACCTTGCGGAAAGTAAAGACATGACTAAGGTAGACGATAACAAGGGATCGCCTCAATATACTGACTATGGTTACTGAGTGTGCAGAGAAAAACCACATTGGGAAAATAAAAGAGGAATTTGAGAAGTAAGTACTAAAAAGACCTTAAGAAAATCCAAGATCGCTCTTATTTTTTTATGATTTATTTGATTTTGAATTTTTGATTTTGCATAAGAGAAAACTAGTCCTAATTTAGATCCTTCTGTAAGTTTGAAACAAGGAAAACTTGTTTTAGTTTTTTTTTAAATGAAAAAAGTTTGTTCCTTGTAGTTTTGCAAAATATACTCGTTAACAGAATGAAAGGTACTCTCTGATGTTATTTTTTGATTTTTATTCCTACTCTCCAAATGACTGAAGATTTTGGTAAATTTTTCTGAGCATTTGCATGGTGTAGTCAGGGTGGGGCAGGAAGGGCACCTGTCTTACTAAATTTCTGGAAATGAAAGCAGAAAACAAAGGTACAAAGGTAGAGTTAATATGTTTCCTTTTTACAACAGCACTACGGGTTGACCGCAAAGCTACCCCCAACTCTATAAAAAAATCCTACCTATGTTCTTGTTAATGATATAAAAAAGTACAGAAAAACATAGAATTAAATATTTTGTAATCATCAATTACATAAAAAAGTAGTGTTCGCAAAAAATAATCTATCAATAACCTAGTTTCTGATCCCATAATAAGAAGATTGTGTCACATTTAGTAGGTAACGATATCAACAATAGGAAGTACTTTAGAAAAAAATAGATAAACTTTCGAGATCAATTTGATTAAACAGCATGAAGTGGTATTTATAATTGTTTGATGCACGGTATTAAATAATTGAATTAAGTCAACAAGTAAATTGAACATCAGCTAAGGAACAAAAAATAACAATTAGTATAAAAATAATTGTTAAAATTATCGTAAAAATTCATTTTATAACACTTAATTTTGCTTTAAGTTTTATGTAATGGTACAAGATAATTAAATTTATATCCAAGCAATAGTGCGTGAAAAAAGTATTTGTATTATAAAAGGTATGTATATATATTAGGGCGGAGATTATATATATTTTTTTAAATTCTTTTCCCGCTAGCGTGAAAAATTTGTGGAATGGTTTCAGAGACATACGAAAAAATTTCAGATTAATCAATAAATAGCTTTCGGTTCCACTTTGGGTTCTTAATATGTGAAATTATCCGAAAATTATGTAAATTTTCACTTATCAGTGACTTTTTTAATATCAGACTTTTTCTTCCCACTAGCCCTTAGACGTTGGAAGAACTTATGAGAAACATAAGTGCACAATTTTAGAGTAATCAATAAATATCTTCCGGTTTGACTTTTGCGTATTAACCTATTCTCTGGCGCGCGTTTATGATAGCAACCTGCATTGACCCAGCAGCCATGGTTACGTGCCAAATATTTGATCTATTCATTTATTTTAACAATTATACACTTCTAAGCTATCTGTATTGCATTTAACTGCTAGCACCATCTATCAGCTTAAATATTAAGTATTCAGACTGGCTAAAAGTTGAGTGGTTCATTGATAGATGCCATTATAGTAAGTTATTGCAATTAAAGCCAAGGAACGTTTGGGCAGCCATGGACGTTGATCAATGCCCATGCCAGGGACAATAGATAGCACTAACCTACACTAAAAATATTGCACGAGCAAAATCAAGGCCATCTGCAGGAAATTCCCTTAGTAAGTTCAGTTTTATCAAGTTCGTTCATTGTAGTGTGACCGTTGTCTAATGCTCTGCCCGTGGCACTTTCGTAATTCAGGTATTCATTTGTAGTGTCTAAATTTGGTTGCAAAATAGTACATGTAAAAGTGTTTATCGGATTTTTAATAGTGTTGAACTAGTAGTGTACCTAAAAGGTATAACGGAGAAATGTCGCAATCGTCGACAAATGTGAAGAAGCTGAAGATAAAAAGGCACAGTAGAGCTGATATTTTTTGTCCCGTTTTCGGGGATCCAGCGGAATTAAGTTCTTGCGTTCTTACAACATACGAAGATATTATAAAGTACTTTTTGTTTGTGAGAAATGAATTGAAAAATAATACAAAATCGGACCCACCTGTAGGGGCGATAGCGGTTTATGCGGATGAAAAGGTTGAAACAATTTGGCAGGCCACCTCAATTCCAACAATTTCTTGCAGTGGTGGATCATGTATAGGCTCTGCGAAAGTGCAGCACCCCCTATTTCCACTTGATATTATCGATAACATTTAATATAATGAGTCCTTTTTTTCTTTAATTCTTTCTTTATTTTTGTAGTACAATATATAATTCTTAAGCTTAATATCAGTACTTCAGTAGCCATCCTCCAGTTTATGAAAAAGATACAAAAACCTTTGGGTGAAACTGTGCGCTTCACAGTACCAACGACGTGGTGTTTGACTGTTGTGCACGTGCGCACATGGGAGTGGGGTGGGGAGGAAGGCGGGACTGCCAGGTAGAGAGAGCACTGTTGCTCTCGCAGTGCCGGCTTTGGCGTGATGGTAGATGGATTTTTTTTACTCAGCGTGTGTTGTGCTTAAAAACCATTGTACCATATTCTTGAATGTGATAAAGTGTAGAAGAGTGTAGAATTAGATTATTATTTTGCTTCCAGCTATTTTATTTGATTAGTTATATTTCGATTCGTTTATTTAACAGAAAGACTAAATGATCTTGCTGTACTTTCAATGGAGAAAAGTTTCCTCAGTTGTCATCCAGAGATCAAGAAGAAAATTATTGAATTTTTTGCGCAAATTAAAACAAGAAAAATGGATTTCATTCTTAAATGAATAGCTCAAGCTTGAACTGTAATAATTTAAGTTAAAGTAAGTAAAAACCCATGTTTTGTTTATTAATATTTTATCAATTTCCTAAATAAATTTCCTTTTTATACATGTTCTTTTCCTTTTACACAATTTTAAAACAAAGGCTAATTTTTTTTTGGTACAGCACAGTTTTTAGTTACGAGCCGCCACTGGTTTCTAGAGAAAGAATAGTCAAAATGATTAGATCATATGATGATAAATACAAGAAAATGAAGAAAGAGACGGAAAATATGAAGTCCAAATTACAACTTTTCCAATCTGAAGCATAACAGCGTCTGTTTCATATTTGTTCTTGCAAGTGTGCATCTCTCAATGGCTGTAAATGCCCACGTGAAAGGAAATTTCCAGACTTGGAAATACTGTTTCTTGAGGATCAGAGGACTTCAAGGAAAATGGCGATAGACCCAGTTGATATGGCGACAACACAGAAGCTTATGAATGGAACGAACAATTTGAAAAGGAACAGGAAAGGTTCAGAAAACGGACGAAAATTGAAAATGCAACCACAGCCGTTTCATGGGAAAATTTGAAGTTACCTCATTCTTCTGATCTTGTTGATGAGCAAAAGTGTCAGGCTCCCATTGATAAACCCTCAGCCTCATCGCAATTGAATGTAAGTGGTAAAATGTATATCACGAACAACCCGCCTTCCAGCCCTAGCTAGTGCGTGCGACAGAATGGGAGTGTCCGACAGAGCTGCGGCAACAGTTGCAAGTGCACTTCTTGAAGTCTTAGGAGTTGTGACACATGACGACATATCCAATGTTATAAACATGTATAAGATAAGAAGGGAAAGAAAGAAATATCGCATGGAACGCCAAGTCCAAGATTTCCATTTATTTGGCACCAATAACTTTAAAGAACTGTAATTTGACCGTCGAAAAGATCAAACTTTAACTCAGAATAACATTGAGGGAATGCTGCACCAGCAAAGAGTGCTTGAAGAACACGTGAAACTAATAGAAAAACCTGGCTGAAAATATGTAGGGCACGTGTCACCAATAATCTCTTCTGCTAAAAACATTACTGAAAGTATAACAACAATTTTCAAAGCACGTCATATTGATTTCACCACACTGTTAGCATTAGGAGCTGATGGTACCCCACCAAACACGGGGAATAAGGGTGGTATTTTCTGTCGTAGAGAAATATTTTGTAAGAAATCTTTACATTAGTTCGTGTGCCAGCTTCATGGTAGTGAGCTACTGCTCAGGCCCCTAATGCAGCACTTGGATGGCGATACAACTGGCCCTAAAACGTATTGTGGTCCAATTAGAAAAAAGCTTCAGAATTATGAATTTTTACCTGTTGTGGGCTTAAAGAAAATTGAGACCACAGCTCCTTCTGCAGACAAAACTGATCTTAGCACAGATCAGAGATACTTTAGAGATATCTACACTGCAGTGAAAAAAAGGTGGGTGTCCTGAGAATTTGTCTCACAAATACCCTGGAAATCTTTCCCATTCCCGCTGGTTGACAACTGCTAATCGAATCTTGCGTGTTTATATTGGTACACAGGATCCCTTCAATGAACTACAAGCTTTGGCTGAGTTTATCATGAAGGTTTACGCACCTGCGTGGATCAAAATTAAATTGCATCCCCATTGTAAGGAGATAGACCACGAAATCTTTGAAAAACAATTCAAGCATCGCATTATCTTTCAGACAATCTGGAGCTAGTTGTGGAACGCATTATTCAAATAAATGGCTACTTTGGTCATCCTGAAGCAATAATCCTTGCAATGCTTGCTGCCCCAGAGCAGAATGTACGAGAACTTGCCCTCCACAGGATTTTGAAAGCAAGGAAAGATACGGGAACATGATTTCGTGTCTTCCAAATTCCTGAACTTAACTTTAAAGCTAAATCTTACGTGGATCTCATAGACAGGCAGAATTTCAAACTAACGGAACCTCCGATCACCACTAAATTGTTAAACCAAGACATAGCGCAACTGGTAAAGTCTGGTGAATGTCCAGTGTCAGTATTGGGAAACATAAACTTCCCGTGCCACACTTAATGTGTAGAAAGAGGAGTAAAACTGACAACAGAAGCTTCCCTTGCAGTAATCGGAGATACCAAGAGTGATTGATAGATCAGATCCAGACTGGAGTCAGGGCATGTCATTCCATCGTTTGAAACCAAAAACCAGTATTGAGTGAAAAATATGGAAACAAGTGAATGAAATTCGCTGAACGCACATTTGCAACTTTTACTCTGGAACTCAAAGCACACTTATTTCTACAAAGTCTGTGTATTGCGTAAGTAATAAGATTTATTGTTTAATGTTCATAATTATTATTTACGAATATTTAATTTTGGTAAAATAAATGTATAAAGTTTCCAAAAATAAATGTTTAAGCAAAAGTTTTTCATTTCTTGTCAAATTTCAACCCTTAAGTTATTTTTACATTTCTACCTAATTTCGCATATTTAGACCTCAAAGTAGAACCGGAAGATATTTATTGATTAATCTGAAATTTTGTACGTATGTTTCTGAAACCATTCCACAACTTCTACGCGCTAGAGGGAAAAGAATTTCGAAAAAAAAAAGTTTATGCTCCGCCCTAATATTTATATATATATATAACATGGTTTTAAGGAAGTAAAGAGATACTTTATAATATGTTCAAATTTATTTAAAAAATAATTGTATTACTACAATCAAACAAATAAAGTTAGGCATAATATGGAGGAATAATATATTAGTTATGAAATAGTTTTTAAATCTAATGTAATAAATACTAAGTATTAAAATGATTTACCTGGAAAATATCCACATCCAGCATTACTTTTCTGGATGTAAACATCACACTCCATCAGGGACACCTTAAAACAGCTGTGCACACCAAGGAAACTACCATCAATCATACCTTCATTATGGCAGCTTCCACCCTATGAGCACAAAGAGATCACTCCCACATAGCCTAGCCATTAGAGCCAAAATAATTTTCTCTGACCACAATGACCTTTTACAATACAATAAAAAACTGCAACATGCTTTTATGAACAGAGGCTACCCCAAAGCGCTGGTGTGTAGTCAAATAGACAGAGCTCAAAATAACGGGCCCACAACATCAACAGGAACAAACAACATGATCCCTCTGGTCACTACATACCACCCTGGACTCCACAAACTCAACAATCTCTTGAAAACAGGTTTCCCCATACTGCAATCCTCCACCACTACACAACTTGTCTTCAAAGAACCTCCAAAAGTAACCTATTAACAACCAGCCAATCTACGCAACTTACTTGTAAAACCCAAACTGCCGGACCCCACTATTCAACCTGAACACAAACAAATATCAGGTTCCTTTCCCTGCAACCGCACCCCCTGCAAAACCTGCACAATACATAAACCAACAAATTCATTCTCCAGCAACATAACTAAAATAAATTATCCTATAAAAGGCCACCATACTTGTGATTCTGAAAACCTCATCTACCAACTGGAATG
>CABFOV010000026.1:230286-277902 GCA_902141375.1 Timema poppense | reverse complement strand
AGGACCTACAGTTTAACGTGGAATCCGAACCACGGTGGAGGCCTGGCATTCCCCACATTCACAAGATGTCTTGTCAGAGGTGAAGGAAGGGTTTGGTAATCAGATAAATCTGTGCCGGGACCGAGGATTGAACCCCGGCCGCCAGCATAGAAGTCTGACACCTTACCCCTAGACCGCCAGGTCACCACAACACAGTATAACATAAATCACATCAATATCACAAGTGTGCAGTGATATAAGACATTTAATTGAAATGTGTACAAGTAATTAACAGGTGTAATTTAAATAAACCGTGTGTGAAATAACAGCCATCAACAGTTCTCTTTCTTCAATTTTATTAATATACCAATTTAATTAGTGCTCGAACACGGAGCTATAGACAGCTGGTTAAACGGTATCTTTTCCGTACAGTGATGATAGGCGCTCGACCACGGAGCTATAGACAACCTGTACATCATCACAGCATTATTATATCAAGGAATTAATCCGTAGTATTTCAATCGACGCCCAATGCTGGGTGATTAATTCCATATTATTACAATTGACGCCCAAAGCGAGGTGCCATTAATCCATAGCATTACAATGGGAAGAAGGTAAGATATCAGAATAAAACTAATAACTAATATAGTTTTAATTACACCATTATGTATATAGATGTTTTAATCAAATATGATGAACTTAATTTATTAATTATGTATTCATACATTCAACTTGATAGAAGTTTGTTATACACTTTAAAACAAATAATTATGGAGTCCAGTTATCAAAACTTTTAATTAAATATAAACATTATATTTAACGAATATAAATTTAAATAGTTATATTAATTTTATAAAAATAAATACCAAAAATCTGAATTTATATTTATGGTCTAAGTATAGTCTGCTTTATTACCTACTGTAGAAGTCATTATAAATACATGATTTTCAAAACATGTTCTGTATCTACGATAAGTTGAATAAAATAGGAACGAATTAATTTAATTTTTGTAATTTTGAATATGCCATACATTATGTATTTTTAAGCGCATCTTACTTCCCATCCAGGCTATCAGCATGCAGTTATATTATAGTTGGTTGTTTAAGTTATACTTTTGAGGATATGTACTCGTATTCACGTAAAATGACAGTGGGAAATCATTCAAGCAAAACCAACCTCACTATACGCGATTGAAATTAAAAGCCCAACGACCGCGTCACTGGCAAAACAATCTATTTGGAAAATACCCGCCTCGGTGGCGTAGTTAGCTATCGCTCTAGTTTCGTGTTGAGCTTGACTGCCGAGGACGGGTAGATTGAGGTTCGAATCTCGGTCGTGTGAACTGAGGTGGTTTTTCCTATATGGTTTTCCATATCCCTCCACGTAAATGCAGGTTCCCTTTCTCTAAATTAAACCTTCTCAATTCCTAATCCATTAGCATAGTTAGTACTTAAGCGTATAGCCCGAATGAGTAATAAGATGCAATGCTAGGTAAATAAAAAAATGTAAAATAATGCCTTAGACCAGGAACAGACAAAAAATGATGTAGTATAATATTTTAATGATGTGCTAAGGATGATCTGTGTATATTAAAGTTATTTAAAATCTATTAAATGTATTTTCTCCAATTTTTGTCTACTTCGAATACATGTTTATTCAACTTATTTTCACTACTGCTTTCTACTGCTCCTATTTTGCAGGTTTCTAATGTTTATAAGCGTAACTAACAATTTTTGTTGTATTTTGACAATGCCATAATTATATTTGAACATTTTTAATGTAAGCTATAGACATCTTTAAACTATTTGAAATGAACCACTGAAATACATTTTTCACACACAAATAATACCACTCGCACACATCAACACTCACTAGTTGCTTAAAAAATAATTTGATAACTTTACTTATTTCTTAAACTTCTTTATAACTAATCAACAATAAATTATCAGTATTATCCCTCTAAGCTTTCGATCCATCCTAAATCAAATATCCTTCTCAGACCAGTTTTAAGGCAATGTGCTAACCCTAAGATTCGGGATTTATTTTGTTCTAAGCTGTCATTTTGAAACCAAATTCAAGAAATATGGGCGCCTGCATCAAGTTTTGTACCCAATAATTTCATCATTAATGTTATATGAAAGTTAATTATAGTTAAAAAGACTAAATATTATTTTAGTATAATTAATATAATAAATTAATATTCTGCATTAATAACTAATAGTACTTAGTAGCAGAATATTTTTTATTGGATTTTCACACTCAGTCAAAAACAGTAAATTATTTATCTTACGCTGAATCCTTTGTATTATTAAAAAAATAATTCTGATAGGTAATAATAGATGAGTATATAATTACATGATACCATTATGTTTTCACTGAGAGATACAGGTTATTAAATAAAAATAAAAACAGTTTGATTATGAAATCTGGTCGAGTAGATATGAAATAAATAAACAACCCCTAAGTTGAGGCTTTAATGTATATGTCAGTGGTTTTAAAAGTGGTTATCCCCTAAGTATATTAAAACTTCCTAGTTATTTAAAAAATAATAAAGTTACCACTAGTATATTTATGCGACATTAGTTCTAGAAACTACTTAATATGTGTGGACTATTCTGAAGAAAACACTTCATTGTTGACACCAAATCGTAACGAATGTTGTAAATCTATTTTAAATATGGAAAACGAAAATGTCCCCTTCGATGTTGTTATGAGATTCGCTTTAGAAAATATATCTCCACATGACGGCTGACATATGAATTCTTTCCAAACGTTATCTACCCACGAACTTGACCTTGAAATCATAGTGTTTTTGAAAATAAACTATAAAAGGGGTAGCTAGTATGGTAAATATTTCATTTAGTGTTTATAACCAAACTTGGACCATGGGGTTTCACCAGAAAGGAATATATGTGAGTAGAGAATAGGTCTTGAAGTTATTATTGGGTGTTATTTAGGGCTGTGATTTTATGTGAAGTGTAATCAATTAAATATTTATACTTTATTATAATTAATAGAACTTTCTTTCCTTGAAAAATAGTTTTTTGTGTTAAAATTAATACAATACGATAAAAGGTTAATATTAGACAGCCCTTGTTTATCGTTTATAAATTATTATTACTATTACTACTAGCACCGTGGCTTACTACCCGTTTGGGTTATACGCACTTACGATAATGTGTAATGATAGGGTGATTGTGAGATGAGATGTAGGACCTACAATTTAACGTGGGATCTGAACCACGGTGGAGGCCTGGCATTCCCCACATTCACAAGTTGTGATTAATACAAGTTTGGTCAGAGATGAAGGAAGGGTTTGGCAATCAGATGAATCTGTGCCGAGCCCGAGGATTGAACCGTAGACCTCCAACACATAAGTCCAACACCTTACCCCAGACCACCAGGTCACCTATAGTTCTTAAAATAAAATATATATGCCTATTGATATTTTAAAAATAGAACTACTCAATTGGCGTATCATGGCTTTTGTATATTTAGTTTGACTGAAATTTATTAGTCCTATAATGTAAATAAATAATTTATCAACTTCTTTAAACTATCCAGTATTCAAGGCTTTCAAACAAATTATCCTATTATATTTTTTAGTCACAAACTTGTACCATTTTTTATTTATATTTTAGAGTATTAATGATCTATTGACTCTTAACAACACTAGAAGAATTAATAAATATATAGTTGAGTGTGATTTTAAAGTGGTCCCAAAAATATCACAGGTATTTTAAATTATCTTACTATTTTTTATTTGATCCACAGTTAAAGATGTTTTCGTGTGCGTTTGATAAAAACTAAAAACATTATTATTTTATTTTATGTATCTAATCATAGAAAATAAATCATCTTAAGATACAATATTTGAGCAAAATAAATGTTACTATGTATTTGAAACTTATACAGATCAATAAGGATGTAAATCCGTCCGTGACAAGTACATAAACTCATCAACAAGGACTGCCACTGGCCTATTTACACTTAATCAAATCGTTGTAACCTTTAAAAGCCTAAACATTTTGTATTATTTATACCTTTTACCTTTAAACATTAGCTGAAACTATTTTTAATTGTCACTTATTATCATAATTATCATACAATATTAATGAGAACCACGCTCTCCTTTAATAAAAAAAGGTTTGTAGTATCAATAAATTTCTTCATATCATTTCATTTTAACGGGAGTGAGTATTAAATCTTAAGATTGTAATAATACTATAGATTAAGTTTAAAGGAATACCAGACATATAAGCACATTCAGACCACGGTCTAATACATCCGAACACTCTTTAGTTCCATTGATCAGATGGTAGTAAGATGGCAGACTAGGTTGGCTTATGAGTGTTTCGACTTATGTTTATTTGAGTAACTCAAGGTGTCAAATGCTTGTTTAAGAGTGTTTTATGTAAACATATTTTCAGTAATATTGTCTTAATAGTAGTAATAATTTTGACTTCACAGTTGTGTTATTTCCAACTAATATCCTAGTGCACCACGGGGGACAAGTCGATCGATGATAATAATGTGGACTTGCAGGCCTTGATGCTAGAGCAAGTTAATGAAGCATTGTAAAATAAATTTACTTTATTTATTCTCATCACCAGTATCACGAAGAACGTGACACGCGCTGTTGTGGAAGAAATAAATAAATTAGTGTTCTTAATATAGCAATTTCATTTTTACCACTTAATGAGGTAAGCAGGCCATAGAAAGGTTAGGCCTTTCCTTCAACCAGTGGTACAAATTTATCTATAATTAAAAAATTATAATTATGTAGTTATTAAAATAAAGTTGAAATTAAATAGTAAGATTTTCACAAAAAAAAATATTATATGAAATTATCAATTTAATAATCTTTTTAAATAAAATATTCACAATAAATATATTTATAATTATATTGGAGCAGGAAGATTTGATGCATGACCAGGTTGTATTGTGGATGATCATCTAGGACTGTCATTTGGTAAATGTTGATAAGATGTACGTCTGGAGTTTGAATACAGTGGTTGTGTATCATGTTTAAGATTTTTTTTAAACCACAGCCGTAATTTTATTTGTTGTATATTTGTTAGTGGTGACCTGGCGGCCTAGGGTTAAGGTCTCGGACTTCTGTGCTGGGGTCCGGAGTTCAATCCTCGGTCCTAGCACAGATTTATCTGATTACCAAACCCTTCCTTCACCTCTGACAAGACTTCTTGTGAATGTGTGGAATGCCAGGCCTCCACCGTGTTTCGGATTCCACGTTAAACTGTAGGTCCTCAATTTCATCTCACAATCACCCTACCATTACACATTAGCGTAAGTGCGTACAACCCGAACGGTAGTAAGACTCGGTGCTAATAATAATATATTTGTTAGTAATTGTGTAATTTTTTTTACTTGTTTTGTGCTTGGTTAGCATTTTATTTGAAATATGAAAATTTGTGTGCATGTCAAGACTTTTTGATCACGTCTTTTGTATTTGTAAAATATGTTGCATACATTTGATATTAGCAACATAGTGTCCTTAGTGGATTTTTTTTTATAAATGTATTTTTTGTAGGAGATCGTATGAAATCGAATTTTTATTTAGTGTTATTTGGGACGATAAATATTGCGATAATACTTGTCGAACCCTTTTATATTTCTAATGTTTTTAGGGTGCTGGATTCGAACACTGTCGAATAGGACACTGAGTAGTTGTCAAAAGTAATATTATTTCTGTTAGACATCAACCTCAGTTGTCTTGTGGTAAAGTGCTATCCTCAATACCCAATGTGTGTGGATTCAAACCCATCCGGAGGGGACTGATTTTTTTTGAGCAATAAAAATCCTTAACACAACTTCCTCGGAGGGAAATTAAAGCCGTTGGTTGATAGGAGCATGTAAAGGAACCTGCTGGGTAAGAGAAAATACTTTTACAGACATAATAAGTAGGCCCTTTAATATCATTTCTTTTAGAGTTTAAACACTTTTAAGTTGCTGTAGTCCGAACTAATATCTATATGGTATCAACAATTTTATGTGCTCATTTCTGGTAATTGATATTGCGATAAAACGTTTTAGCCAATAAAAAAAACAAGTTTGTATCATTTCAAAAGTTAGGGGTCCAGGATGTCAACCTAAAGAGTAGCTGCCTATTAAAACCCTATTTTCCGGGCAAATTTCCAGATTTTCTGCTTTGCGAGCAGAGTCTTATATGTAAAATATAACTCTTTTGTTTAAATCACCATGGAAACCTAGATTTACTTGATGATTGTATATCTATGATTAAAATAGTTTAATTTAGTTAAAGATAGTAAAAAATCAACTCTTACTTAAATTAAAAACAAATAGAAAACTTATTGCTAAGACATCTATAAACCAAGCAAACAATTGGTAAATGGTGAAGAATAAACAAAATGTTTGAATTGTTGTATTTAATCTTCTATTTTAGCTTTTAATGCTTTACACTGATGTTTTTCTAATTTGTTAAGAAATTAAATATAATGTTTGACCCCCACAACATTGTTCAAGTGGGATAGACATAGAGATCTGAACAAAGGGAAATTTAAAAGCTATCATTGTGGTGTGAAAGGGTAAAATATATATTTTGCTTTATATTAAACACATGAATTCATAATCTATAGAAAGTTGATTTTTTTTAAAAATCATAGGTATCTATAGGTATTCTCCCTATACAGATTTTACATATATTTTACCACGCTAATCTCCAAGCATCACTTTAACGACCCATTAGTGCTAATATAAATTGTGCTGTAGCTTTATGTGATTATGCCAGATTTTAAAAAAACGTAGCTCATATCTGTTCTGCTTTTCAGTTCCAATATGAGTTTCACAATACATAAAAGGTGCGCCTGCAAGGGTGTTAAGGGTTTTATGAAGGGTGAGCCTAGGTTAAAAATTCAGTCGTGGTCAAACTTTCAAATGCATTTGTATCCCATTGTATTTGGTTACTGTTAACGAAGATGTCAGGGTTTGAATCCCACCTGTGTACACTTAGAGTGTTTTCTACATGTCTTGTATAACTGTGAGTTTAAGATCATCAGGAATACTTCCACCAAAATATCATTTTTTCTTTCTTAGATTAGACTATTTATAACGCTATTTTTAAAAATAAACTAATTTTTAAACCAATTATACATTCATTGTATTGTTATACCACGATAATACAGATACTTTTATGTGCATACAATTTGTTTTTTTTTTTCAAACCTAAGAACATTTAACACAATTTTAAAGATGGTATTCCGATTAAAACTTTTTATCTCTATAATAGTGAACCTTCTGCATTGTTATTACGTTTATGTGTTTATTATTAAAATATACGTAATTATATTGAAAACAAGCAAATTTTCTTAGGAGGGGTCCAATAAACAAACTCTTTAAAAGCTTTTTTTTAACATTTAGTGAAATAAAATTAAATCATATTACATTGAAAAGTGTTCTGCCGCAGCAAGTACCCAATCCGAGATCCTTATATTTACAGAAAGATGCATCACAAATTAAACTAAGATATTGGAATATATTAATAGACAAGAGAGCAATTGGTCTAACTAGCACATTTTAATATGTCTTAGTGCCCTTACTTAAGTAGACGAGTGAATAGTATATTTTTTATGCCTACTACACAAAGAAAGAGGGTGTAGCAAATGTATTAGTAATTAAATCTTATCAGGATATGAAAGGTTAGCTGTAATCCTTCTTCTCCATACTCATATTGGCTAGGTAACCTCTCTATTCCTTTTGAGTCACTGTATTACCTCTTCATTCTTAATGATATTGTCCTACCTCAAGTCATAATCTCATCAAAAACTTTCTGCATACATTCTTGCTCTTAGCAATTAAGCTGATCCTCTTCACCCAGGAAATGCTAAGACAATTTATAAAACTGATTTTATGAGTGTAAGAAACCATGGTATAGAAAATGAATACTTACAGAGTATGTATGGATTAAATATTATAAACTCATCCATATACTTTCCAATTAATTGTGTACAAATTAGTTGTCTTTAAATTATGGATAGGCCTACTCAAATACAATTTTGACCATATTCTTCCTGAAGAGTGTCCTAGACGCATATTCTCAAATTCAGAGCAAAACAATAAAAACATCTCATGAGTATTTTAAAAATATCAAATTATTCCTTTATTTTCTCTTTATTTCCAGTCGAATACACAAGGTGTTTACCATCTTAATTAATAAATAGACAAGAACAATCGTTTTAATCTATTTGTTTGATACCTACACTAGCCAGTGTCAAAAGCATCGAAATGGAGCTGTTCAAGGAGTTAGGCAGATGTATTCATAACTTCTTCAAAAAGAAATGTTTTAGAATTTTGCCTTTCCACTTCAGGTATCTTGAAGAGATTGACCTGATAGTTGAAAATATATTCTTTGGAAAAAGAATCCTTGTTGTTGCTTATACGTATGACGTATCAAAGCTCAAGATTGGTTGGTGTAAGGTCTACCATTTTGAATCTTAGATGAACTTCATGTAAAATACTGTTTGTCCTCAACATCAATACGTCTTATTTATACAGTCGAGTCTACTGTTCGGTTGTATTCTTCGAGTAAAGAAAATTATTCGTAGATCTTGTGCTCACTCACTTCATGTTCTCAAGTGAACTATATAAATCCTATAAGATAATAGTCTTGATATTACCACTCTAAGAATAATTTTCGATAATTTTCCTTTTCATGAGATTCTTTAAATCGGCGTTGTAAAATTCTGTTCCTTTATCTATGTGCAGATGACCTACGTGAAGGAACCTGTCCGGCATGGCTTGGACAAAGGACCAGCTCCATAGTTGGGTTATGTTCTTCCCTATCCAACCTTGATGGGTACTATCCCCACCCGGTTGGAATAGACATCGATTACGATGAGAAGGTACTTGTATCCTCCGTCCGATTTAAAGTAAATATTTTTTACCCCTGATCTTCCTGAAGCAGTTTTTTCGCTACTCGCATACCGACACATGTACTAGAATAATGACGTCCTGCTGGACGAAAATGTTTTGCGTGTTATCCCCCTATGGAAATCATATTTATGAGAACATTACGTCTGAAATAATTTATTTTACTAGATTATACTGGCATCTCTCAATTCATTTATAACATAAACTATCTTGTTGTCGTACGTAGTACATAAATGATTTTCGGCTGATGCGTGCAGATACCTAGGCTCATACTGATATTCATAATCCAAAACTTTACTCGCTCTGTTTGGAACTAACCTTTCATTCTTACTATTATTAATAAAAAAATGTATAAATTTATATTAATAATGAGTTCAAAAATAATTATGATTTAAAACATGAACAAAGCTCGTTCTTAAAACGATGTACATCAGGCATGTATAATGATATATTTCAATATCTTGGAGAATGTAATGCCTACTTAACTCTCTGTAGAGTATTTTGAGAAGTCTACACGTTTAAGAAATTGTCTTTCCTGTTCAACCAAGCAGAATATGCGTTTCTTCAAGTATGGCTTCTCTCCCGATATAACTAACATTGTAAGTAAAATCTGACCTGTACCAGGTCAGATAAGGGTACGAGAAAAGTATATCACGTTTATAATTATTTAAGTTTGATCAACTTATTTATCGACAAGCATCTTTGCCATCTTGCTTGACGACTATGGGGTAGGTTTATGGTTTCTCTTGTAACTACATTTGACTCGAGACGTGTATCCCTCCAGTTTGTATAATTTAGTTTAGTAATATTATTCGCTTTTATGAGTTCACCTACAATATTTGGGGTTTTGATACCTATTACGCCTATGAATGCTTCTAATATCGTTATAATACAATATTATACATAAGGCCTTGATAATCTAGAACTCAGTAATCCTAATTTTGCTTAATTCAAACTATTTCTACTTTTTTATTTATTACCTTATCTAAGGCAGCAAAAGGAAAGCAATAACTATATATTCATGGGTGAGTAATTTTCTAAATTTCCAACCAAAACTATAAAATCAAATTTCACCTTGATTTAATAAAAAATCAAGCTGGGTGATTAAAATTAACATTTGAACTAAGTCATTAATTTCTCTGAAGAAATTAAAAATTATAAAATCTCAGCATATTATGAAAACTTAAAATATCTATGTGATTTTATAATAAGATTAACGAATATAAGAAACTCGCAATCGATGATCGAAAACTTCTCCAGTTATTTAACCATCAAAATTTTATTGTACACTAATTTATTATTTTCTTAGCACCATGTCTGATTAATGGTCCGGGTTATACTCTGATGTAATAATTACGATCATGGTTTTAGGGAATATAAAGGTTATATTAATATGATGTGTACTAACATTTGCTTGGAGGGAGAGTGGAAAACCATTTTGTGAAAATCACCCTCAGTACACCCGACCAAGATTTTAACCTCCATCTCCCCGTCACAGTGGTCTAGGCTTCTGCAAGAGTAGCGCATTATACCACGCGGCCACCAAGGCCAGTTGTACAAATTTAAGATTATGTATAACTATAAGCTATAAATAGTGATTCAATGATTTGAAATAATTACAGTTCACGAACTAAAAATGTGAAATTATTACAGTTTACAAACTATAAGAGGTCAAACTTAACAGTTTATGCTTTTTGCTCACCTTTGTTAAGATAAAGTAATTAATGAATGTAAATGAAATTTAGTATTGCTTGAGAGTAATTTGTGCTGTATAGAATAACATGTTTATAATATTTGTAATGAGAGTATAAATAATATAAATATTACATTGAAATATTTATTTTATTAATATTACATATTTATTTTAAGAGTATTACATATTATGAATATGTATTTCATTGAATTATTTATATTAACGTATTATTATTGATATTAATATTATAAAAAATCGACACAAACGATTTTGATTAAATTTCATTTCTAAACGCTTATAAATATTATAAACAAAATGGCTACCCTCAATAGTTCGGCAAAGTGACTTTACGGACTCCGGTCTGATGCGTAAATTAACTGTTTTTTAAAAATCTCCTAAACTATTTGAGATATGAAATTACTTAATCAAAAAAATATGTAGGTCTATTTATAATACAAATATTTTAGCTGAAGCATATTTTTATAAAACCATTAGCTTTCAAGATATACGTATATATATATATATTTTCAAACTTTTTGAACACAAAAAGGTAAAGTATTGCGACCGTAAAAAAAAAATCTAACCTTAAATCTTGATGGATGTCGACGTCTCATGACCCCTCGAACCCTAAAAAGTGGTCTCATAATCGGCTTCAACTATTTTGATTAAAATTCGCATCTATACGTTAATTAAGATTATAAATAAACTGGCTATTCTCATTTCGCTATGAAAATGAATTTTAGGGTACTATACAGAAGCAGAAACTTCCGTATCTCCGCAACTATTTGACATACTAAATAACTTGTCATTGCAAAATTGTATTACTATTAAAATTTAAAAACTTTTATATGGAATAAATTTGTATGAGTCAAACAGTTTCTGAGATATTAGCAAATATATAAATATAATTTTGTTAGATTTATTTGTAAAGAGATACTAAGGTTTTAACGCAATAATTCTCCAATGCTATAGAGTAATTAAATATAAGTAAGTCTCTAAAAGTTTATGTTGTTTTTTCCTTAAACCTCTTAGTAGTAATGTTTTTACAACAACGATTTATAGCCATTTTAGACTCAATAATAAATATTTTCATTTTTTTATTGGTCAAAATATATATTATTATTATAAGCCCCACGTCTTACCACCCGTTCGGGTTATACGCACTTACGCTAATGTGTATTGGTAGGGTGATTGTGAGATGAAATGGAGGACCTACAGTTTAACGTGGAATCCGAACCACGGTGGAGGCCTGGCATTCCCCACATTCACAAGATGTCTTGTCAGAGGTGAAGGAAGGGTTTGGTAATCAGATAAATCTGTGCCGGGACCGGGGATTGAACCCCGGCCGCCAGCACAGAAGTCTGACACCTTACCCCTGGTCCGCCAGGTCACCCGTCAAAATTTATAAATGAGGAATTTAATAGCAATGCGATGGCATGAAGATTTGCAACACATAATAAAATGTCGAACATTTTAACCGGAAGTGGAAATCTTAATAGAAAGTGTTGGGCCTTGTGGACCCAACATTGATTTTTTTTAATCGGCCCAAACATACAAATGAGGAAATTAATTCTTTAAAAACAAAATTATAAAATTTAACACTGGGACTAAAAAAAGATTTTAATAAGTATAGTGCAATTTATGGTTTGTTTTGCTAGTTTATATTATTTTGTTTCACATATATTACGAGTATTGGGTAAATATTTTCATTTTTAAACAATAGAGCGAGAAAGTTCTTGTGGAGTTCCGTACCATTTATTAATTGTGTTTTTAAATCATACATGTAAATTTGACCAATTTTATATAACTTCTCGTTTGTTTTGTTTTTTGCCTAAATTACTTAGGCCTATATTATATATATCAAAAACATTATGACTGTTTTCTACATTGTATACCGAATAAATTACATATTTCTATTGACTTATCAAAATGGATTCATATGAAATTATCTTATAGAATAAAGTTATTTTAACTATTATAATTACGTTCCCTATTAAAATATTAGTCAAAAGTGTTTTCAGTAACTTGCATTATTTAATTCATACTTATTTTGCTTCACTGAAGGATATTAAATTATTCTCTGCGGACTTTCTAGTACTTTTTCACAATAAACTCTCCAGTTAGCACTCAAATTCTGTTTAGTAATTAGATACATGATTTTGAAAAGTGATTGTAAATATTGATTAAAAATATATTAATTTTTGGGGTGAACAGAATAATATTAATAAAATACTACTCACTTCGGTGGCCACATATTCTAAGGCCCTACTTACACAATAGAGTAGACAGGATATGACGGGGAGATCATGGTTCGAGTTTAGTTTTCCTAAATGGTTTCCCACTCTCTCTTTCTACGCAAATGTTAATACACCTCATCTAAATTTAGCCTTCCTTATCTCTAACCCATTAGCGTGATTAGTTGCACGTACAACCCTAATGGGTAGTAAGACATGGATTTAAAAACAAATTGCTAGCGTGTGATATTATTATTCTACTTGCACTATAATTCTTCTAAACATTAAATAACGCAATTTAACTATAACTATATGGTGGACCAAATTAGAATTAGTCGAATGTACTTAGAATATATTATAACTTTAATGGACAACCTTTATTACGAAACAATGCTTGCATCTGAATTTGACTGTAGTTGACTATTATGATAAATTTTTATGAAGGGAATTAATACATAATTCCAGACATGCTTTAGTTGTTTACAAATGAGTAGTTAACATTTGGTTTTGTTAAATAAAGGTGCAGTCCTTCTGTTTGTTAACATCACTAGCTTAGTCCAATATAGTATTACACTCCTTTATTCAAAAGTGACAGGAATAACACAGCCATACAAAATGTACTAAATAACTAACATATTATTAATGTGTCTATGGTATTGTAAATTAATGCAAATTTGTTTTTAATTTCAGATTCTTTTACTAGCGCTAACGTGGGTTTTGGTCACTCAAGGTGACAATGTGCGCAGAAAATCAGCATCTAAACTAGCACCTACTTCCGAACGTGCTGGACCTCCTCCAGGGGCACAGTTTTTTCCTATACCAGTAATACCACTACCGGAAGGAGTCCTTAATAAGCCGAAACCTGGCAAAAGACCAAGGCCTACTGGGCCACCTCCTCCACCTCCTCTAAAACCAGAGGATATCCACACGTTTCCACAAGTCATTGAGACGACTACATCTACAATGCGCCCTCTTCCCATTACTACGTTATCTTCCGTTCGGCCACAAAGAACAACAACAACAACTTCTACTGTAAGACCTATATCTTCTGTCCCTACGCCATCACCAATTATCGAACATTTGGCAACAGTCACACCAATTAAAACACCCTCGACGATACAATTTGAGATTAAGGATCCATCTTTTCTACGAGCTTTGTTTAACCAGAGTGACGATGGAAGTTACTTTTTCGAGTGAGTAAATAAAGCAAAAAATTTAATATAATTATCTTTAATATATACACATCAAAGATCACCAACTTGTATTTCTCATAGGGGAACTTGATTACCTAGCTTTATTAGTGTAGGCCTATCTTTTACGATATTAAGTCACTTTAATGACTCATAGGTTCAAATTAGGTTTAGAATTATTAAGGAATAAAGGTTAATTATTCACACATATGTGTATTAATATATATTTATATATAGTTATATTTGTATATATTTATATAGATATTTACTAATATAGGTTAAATAATATCTATATTTGTATGTAAATATATATTTATATCTGTATATATAATTATATATGTAAATATAAATATACACACACATATACATGGTTTTTTATATATATATTTATATATTAACAAGAGTTAAAGAGCTAAATTGAGGAATTGAGTTTGAGAGAGAGAGTTTTAGATATAAAGAGTTAGATTGGGATAGAAAGCGTGATTTTCAGATAAAGTGAGAGTGATTTAAAGGGAGTTTAAGAGAGAGAGAGTGTTTTAGATAGAGAAAGAGCCAGCTTTTGTGAGAGAGCGTTCAAGAGATATAACGTTCGAGAGAGTGAGTGAGCTTTTGAGTGAGAGAGAAAGAGCAAGAGTTTGAGAGATAGAGAGCGTTTTTGATAGAGAGCGTTTGAAAATAGAGGGTTTTAGAGAGAGTATAATAAAGATAAAGTGAGAGAAATTGTGTTATAGAGAATGTATGTGTCGGTAGAGAGAGTGTGTGTGTGTGTGAAAGAGAGAGAGAGAGATAATGAGAGA
The DNA here is from genome assembly GCA_902141375.1 of Timema poppense. Lineage (NCBI taxonomy): Eukaryota > Metazoa > Arthropoda > Insecta > Phasmatodea > Timematidae > Timema > Timema poppense. The sequence continues at coordinate 263,102 of CABFOV010000026.1, read as the reverse complement.
ATATTATATGAGAGTGTGTGTGTGTGTGTGTGTGTGTGTAAGGGGATAGACTGGAGAGAGATTTTGTGAGAGCGTGAGAGAATGTGTCAGAAAGCGAGAGAGAGAATGTGAAAATATTGATGTGGTATACAACATATTGCGGTACTTTGAAATATCATTTCCTAAAAATTAAGTATCAACATGGAAACATAACTGAACTCACTGTATTTGTAAGAATGTGAAAATATATATGTGGTACACAAAACATTACCTTTAAATATCATATCTTCAAAACTAACCGGTAAAATGAAAACATATCTTTACTTATGTATTTGTATTGTGTTACTATTTGCTAAAATGAACATAAAAACCCATTATTTGAATAAAATTAACATAAAAACCCATTGTTCGAAAAAAATGAAAACCAAAACTGATAATTAGATAGTTAAAATGGCTATTTTTAAATATTATTCAAATTTTTATCAATTCTTTTATTATTTAGCACCACGTCTTACTACCCATTCGGGTTATACGCTTTAAGTAATATTTACGCTAATGCATTATGAATTGGGTAGGTTGAATTAGAGGAAATGAACCCGCATTTGCGTGGAGGGAGAGTGGAAAACCATTTAGGAAAAACCACCCCCAGTTCACCCGACCGATATTCGAACCTCGATCTCCCCGTCCTCAGCAGTCGAGCTCAACACGACTATCGCGTTAGCCAACTACGCCACCGAGGCGGGTTATGATTCAAAATATGATTTTATCGTGTTTGAGCTAATGATACATACCAAAACATTATTTAAACATCATTTTATCATGCGTCAAATAAAATGTAGACAATATGTTCATGAACTTAACAATTTAACTTTTTAATTTTCAAAATATACTCAATATTATTGATTTAAATGCGAGTTAACGATAGCAAAATTCCTATAAAAAATAAATAATTCCCAATTCTAGGCATCTCAATTTAGATGTGTTATGACCAGCATCCAAAGAGAAAATTGTGATGTACTCGGACCACCAAATAAAGATTGAGTTATTATGTTTTAAACAAAGAGATATATTTTTTTGAGAAATTTACAGCCATGTAGCAAATAACGGTTTTCATGATGATTTAACAATTAATGACAAACTAAAAATTATCTGTTAAAATCGGGTTTTCATGGAAAACTACTATTGTTCCCGACATCCTGGACTGCTAACCGTAAAAATGAGTGGTCGTTTATCAAAATCTATTCGGTCATTTCTTCGTAATTTCTATTACCGGAAACGGGCTTACCAAATTATAAATAAGATATATCCGAATTAGTTTTCGTCTTATTGTAGCTATCACTGTTTACAAACACAAGCAGATTGATTGTTCATAGTTTGTACTGAAAGGAAGAGAATGAAAGCTTATTTGATCTACCACCGGACAAATTACCTTTAAGTCCTTTAATCATTGCAAAAATGTTTTCTTTAAACACATAAAATTATTAATAAAAATTATTGTTAAATATGGCACTTATATAATAATTTTGTACAGATAAAATATAGATCTGGTCCTTCAAAGCTTTGTTTGTTTGGATAAAATAACATTTATGATTAATTGATTATATATTTAAACACAGAAAATGATTAAATTTATAAAATATTACTAGTAAAACGTTAATGTACATATAGAGATGCCCATAAATGCCATTAAAATCTAAAACGGAAAGTGTCTTTGAGTTGTAGTGAAATAACTAGTAAAATTTCAGTCCATTCGTTTGACTTTCGATTTTGGTCCCCCACGATCTTAATATTTAGGGTAGTTTGAACTTCTGGCCCCTGCGCAAAAGTTTTTTTAAAGATACGTCTAGTTGACAAAATAACATATTATTTGATTACTTGATTACTGTTGTTCTATCCATGTAACATTAGTACAAAGTCCTATAACAAATAAACATACATACCTAATTACGCCGCCCCTTACGGGCTAGGCAAGAAACTGGCATATAGCTAAAAAAACTCCATACTTAATACATTCTCACTTTCTCCACACTTCTCTATCCTAGCATACTCCCTTCGCGTCAACAACAGCCCCCATGAACTAAATAACTTGTCATATTATAGCGAGTCTATCACCACGTCAATTTATGGAAGATGATGAATTGTCTTTAATAGAGGCCTTGCTTTTTTTTAATAGTATATGGGGGTATGGATAGAGGACAGAACTTCTTTACTCAAATAAATTCTAAAGTAACTTTGTAACTGTTGTAAAGTAAGACAAGCGTAATTACATACATCCATTTATAAAATACAATACTTCCCAGGAACCTAATAGATAATACATTAATAAGTTATTATTTTAAATTCAACGAATTCTTTGCCAACCAGTTAGGAATACATTTTTGCCATCATTATTAGTATATATATACTAATTTCAAGGCCGTTTGACATTAATTTAAAGATAAATAAATTTTTTCAAGCTGTTTTAAAAATGTGTTCTTGTAGGTTACACCTGAACAGTTTGAGACTTCCTAGTGCGATCGGTATGAAAGCCAATTTTATCTAACTTGCATCGTTAGCAACTTTATAGGTCTTTAGGTGATGAATCAACATGAACACTCTAACGTCCTTAATTACTATTTACTAGAGCTTAGTCCTAGAATACTATACAGAGTGAAAATACACCCATTTAAATATTTCAAATTTTTGCCATTTTGGTTGAACAATTTCTTGAGAGCTAACCTACTCTGTGTTCTAGTTAGTTGGTAGATGTTAGCTTGTCAGCGTTGTTAATACGCGTTCCATTCTACTTAACCTATAAACCGTGTCATCGAATGTTTTCCCCCTGTTGTAGTAATCTAAGTAGGTGTGGTTTATGTGTCGGTTTATTTATTATTTATTTATTATTATTAATTATGTAACTAATCAACGCCCAGTAAATACAATATCAATATTCCTTTTAGACACGAAAAAATGCAGTTAGTGTCACATTTTCACAAAAAGGGAAAATTGTAATGAGCCTATCAACACAAGAAGACATCCTAACTTTTAAAAAAAAACAAGAATTATAGAATCTTACAACTCCTCAAAAGGTGTAGTTGATATATTCGATCAACATTGTAAGAACAACAACTGCAGTAGGAAACCCCGCAAGTGGCCACTACCTGTGTTTAATGGAATTCTAAACGCTGCTGGGATGAATTCGTTTGTAATCCTTCGACACAATCAGGCACCAAGAGGAATAATATCAGAACAAAGAATCAAGATCCATTACGACGTAGGAATAACCCTTGTAAAACCTATAATTCAACTAAAAATACAGTCTCCGTATTTACTTCCGTCACTTGGCTTTATGGTTGAGTAAATCTTAAAAGTTCTGAAAAAAGGCCTGGAAACCTACCAATACTAAGGAGAAAACAAGCCAGACGATAATGTGCCCTTACTCAGAAAAGAAGTACTCAATCAAGTGCAGTTACTGTAAAGGCCTATTATTTGTGTGTGGTCACCACCGAGATAGGCCTACCATTCGTAAAAATTGTAGAGTGAAAATAATACCACAACAGAGAAAGTATAAGTTTTTATTTTTTCTTACCTAATTGATGTTTTAACTATATTTAAAAAAATTATTTTTTATCTTAAAATTTTAGTAGAACTTTTGATTTATTTTTTGTTTTTTGATTTTCTTTAATATTTTAACTTTTTGTTTATAAAATGTATGAATATATTAATTTTTTAATATATAATTGTACAATTTAATTTAAAATTCAAAATTTTTCTTATTTTTTTCGTAAAAAAATTACTGTGTGTTTTTTTCACCCAGTTGTAGTACCGATGTGATTTGAAAAAATTATTAATATTCTAGGGACTGCTGATTAAGGGGTAATTTACCACAAGGAAAGTGTAGAGCTCCCCGACAGGCCATTGGGTTTCTTAGATGTCAGTCAGTATATTTTGTCTTGCTAAAAGTGTACAGGCTTGACGTAACCCAACGCGCTTTGGTCAGCAGCTACTACATCAGCAATCCCGTGCTACCATAATAGTTTTTAATTAGTATTATTAAAGTATGTTGTGCTTACTTGATAAACAACTATTTGTAACTATGGCATACGTAGAGGGAAAAGAACCAATATTGTAATAAAAAAAATCCATTAGCTAGAAGAAGGAGGACTGGAGAGTCGAAGTAAAGGGTCTGTCTTTAAATACTTTTTAATCTACTGATGGTCAGTCTGGTATAATATCCCGGATGTAAATTGAAAGCACTGAACGGGAAAGCGTGCCTCCCAAAAATACTCAAGAGCTTAGTTTCCCCCAAGTCACCTATAGTTGACACAATGCAAGCCATCGTGAGTATTAGAGACGTAACATCTACGTTAGATCAACGGGTAGACTGTTAGACTGAAGGACCTTGACCAAAGCGAGGACCTTTTTAAATATCTCTAATACTAAACTTGTTCAACTAACATTACTCTATCGCTATTCTAGTTACTTTCCATTTTAATTTAAATAAATGACTAACAGTGAACCCAACAACTATTTATCGCTATTCAACCCAACCCACTAAGTCATTCCTGACAGATTGGTCTTGACAATTGCATCATTACACTACGGCGTAGCTTATAAGACAGGGTCATCACTTACTACGTCAATGTTTGTCTGCTACCTTTCATAGTAAGCGGGATGTACATAATGTTTAATTGCCTTAAATTTCACCACTTTTCCCTGAGTTTGGATATGTATTAGTGATAGAACAAGATATAAGATAAACTTATTTGAATGTTTCAGTCATCACATCGTTTCTACTAACATAGGTAACCTAATGGTTATTCTTATTTAATATAATTTGTCTGTGTGCAGTTTTGAGGCTGTCAACTCGGTGGCTCAACGGGAAGAAGGATTCTTAAAGAAAGTTGAGGGTTCGGAAAACCCTGTAGTAACTAAGAGAGGCTACTATGCCTTCAGAAGCCCTGAAGGTTTGTATTTCCACGTGGACTATGTGGCCGATGAGAATGGCTTCAGAGCATCCAGTGACCCTCTGCCTGAATCTCCTAACATAGATTCAACAGAGGGATTCTAAATAGCCTCTGATACCCGTTGCGGGTCATAGAATTTGGATTGTTTACTAATAAATACTTTCTCATTCATATTTACAGAAAACATTAATTTAGAATTACTAGCTTGGGAATTGAGATTGATACTTTTTACTTAGGCCTAAATACTATCAACTATATATTAAGGCTCCTCAGGTATGATTTGTTTGCTATAGTAATAATTTTAAATCTAAATATACCAATACAAACATATCAAAAATATATTTAAATTATTCGGTGCTAAAGTTTCTTTAGATTTATGTTATTTAAATATAATTAAAGGATCAAAAGTAATATTGTTCTATGTAAGATCTAAGGTAACGGATAAAACTTTGAGGAATTGAATTTATAAATTTATGTTTTCGTGCCAGGTTAAGGTAATTTTATATTTATAGCTTATAGGTATTACTTTATTTTTATTTACAATTAATTATAGAACCTGTCCTAGACACCACGCTGGTTACATAAAACCTTCTAAATACATAAACACACATTCTTTTATGCATTTCATTTTCGAACATATGAATTATTGTAATATAAATAAAAGCATTTTTGGAATTTCATCGTTTCTGCTTTTATTAAAAAAGGTTTCTTATTTGGGCATGCACCCACATTTCAACTATCAATAATCCATTATGAAAAAAAAGATAATTGTATTTTGATTTTTAAGTAAAAGCATTAATAAATATTTTACGGTTGGATGTTGGTTTTAAATGATTTTTATGTCTATTACCCCCCAATTTGTCTATTTAATGCCGATTTTCGGATTTACTGTACACTGATGACACGTGTTACCAATTAAACAAACACGAGGTTGATATAATATAAGATTTGACACTGGAAGGGATATGAGGTTGGAACACTTCACTTAACCCTTGTTCCACTATACTTGCTTAGCTATTCCAAAAGTGGTTTGGCTTCAGGACAAATTCTTAAATTTATTTCTTAACGGATTATGCATTCCATTCCTTTATATATACCTCTTGTAAACTATGGATGGGTCAATGGGTCTGATTCCCACGCCATATACTTCTTGTGAAATATGGGCCATGTTCCCCTATATATACCTATTGTGAGCTATGGGTCCATTCTTCCATATATAGCTCTTGTGGTCTATGGTTCTGATACCTCCTCCATATACTTCTTGTGAAATATAGGCCATGTTTCCTTATATATACCTCTTGTGAGCTATGGGTCCATTCTTCCATATATAGCTCTTGTGGTCTATAGTTCTGATACCTCCTCCATATACTTCTTGTGAAATATAGGCCATGTTCCCCTATATATACCTATTGTGAGCTATGGGTCCATTCTTCCATATATAGCTCTTGTGGGCTACTGATTCCACTCTCCCATAAATACCTCTTGGGGGCTGTGGGTCCCATTCCCCTCCATACACTTCTTGTGAAATATAGGCCATATTACCCTATATATACCTATTTAGATCTATGGGCCACAGTCCATTCTATATGCCTCTTGTGAACAATATAGCCTACATTGCCGTCTATATACATTGGGGGATATAGGTCCCATTCCCTTCTATATACCTAATAGGCTATGGGCTATATATAACAGATGTTTTGGTCTATAGGTCCTATTCACTTGTATACATCTCTTGTGGAGCATACGACATATTCTCCTCTATATACCTTATGCAGGCCAAAGGCCCATTAGCCCGTATTAGACGGACTACACGCATCGTACGAATCAGATATATTTAGTGTACTGCGTCGACTGTTTTCGGATCATTCAGATTTCCGAAGGAGGCGGTTTCTCATATCTATCCTTCAGTTCTATAATGTTCCCTTTTGTGTGTCCGAATATCTTAAATGAAATCACTGGCAGGAGTGGTAGTTAGGATAAAGGCTACTCGAGATAAATACTCTATCTGCACCCCATAAAGCTATCATTTGTCTAACAACCTGGTGCTGTAACTAATCTAATATGACTTTAAAGTATATTTTTCTTATTAAAATTGTTTTTTTTTTATTTAAATATTTTTCGTTTTGTTTTTAAGCTTATTATGGTTATTTAACAAAAATAACAAGACCAATAAAACATTTAAATAAACTTAATAAACGTTCCCCAGACAGCAAACCTTTACTATGTAACTATTGATGTGAGGGGGAAATAATAACTCACCCACGCGCGGTAGTTCGCGAACTGACTAAACTAAAAGATGTAGGTCGGTCACGAACAGTGAGCTAAAGGCTGTATTTCTATTGGTCACAAAAGATACATTTTGCGAACAACTGAATTACAAAAAGTAGTTTGCGAACTGGTGGAGGACTAAACGGAAAGATGTAGGTCGGATTGAGCTGCAAGGTGTATTTCTAACGGTTGAGAAGGATAAATTTTGCGAACAAATGAACTATAAGATGTTCTACTACTAGAACTAGATAAATGAACTGCTCATTTCATTGAACTAAATCACTTTGACATGTTCTAAACACTGTACCCATCTCTCAATTAATAGAGATAATAAAGCTGGGAATTCCGAATGCGAATGACGGAGAATGAGTGCACTACTCAGCATTCCAGATGACGTCATCCACACGGACCGCACTGATCGGATTTTAATCCGTCTCCCGGAATTAATATCGGTATTTCTGATGTCCGATGCTTACGATGTGGATAGGTGAACGCAGAATCTTTTAAAATAATGTAAGCCATACAAAAATTCGATGCGCGTGGTCCGTTTAATGCGGGATAGCAGACGCTTACCTTAAGTGCTCTGTGTTATATATTCTCAAGTATATAATTTTATCTTACTATAGTTTAATGTATGAATTTGATCATAAAATATACAAAGACCCTTTAAAAATTATTTCATACCTTTCAGGTGGAGTTAGATTCTTGAAACTATTTGTAAAACTGGGATACTAGCCCCGACCTTTATTTCACCAGAAAACAAGACTAGAAGAGACTGACACCTTTTACCATGTATTCTTTAGTATAAATAGGAATACATAAGTTTATTTGAAAGAGAATACAAACGTACTTCACTAGTCTATAGGTTATATATTAACATCAAAAATCACACACACCAGGGACCAGAAGGACTCAGGTATTGGACTTACATGACATCTGATTGGTGTTGCAATGGGGGTTGGTTTTCCAGACCAGACTCATGATTGTAGTTTCTCCGTCCTTTCTCTCAAGCAACTACTTTTCTTTATATTTATCATCCCTAAGCCTGTAGTCAAGCACCTTATAGACCTTAAGTTAAACCTACTAATTTAAAATCTCTTATTCTTTTTTTATAATCAAATTGATGTTATACTGTACATTGTTTATACATAGCAGCTATTATTTGATTTACTCAATTAGTTCATATTTAATTTGCATTGAATTAGTTTCTCTTTAAATAAAAATACAGTATTAACCTTTTTATAATAGCTATTTACTGTGATCCGCATAAATGGGTTGGAGGAATAAGTTGAGCTCATCTAGTCTTGTCCACTGGTGACAAGGTAGTTGGGGTTAAAATCCCGAATGGGTGTAGTGAGGGTGATTTACACTAAATAGTGTCAATCTATTTATATTTTCACAAAAAATTTGAATACACTCTATATCATTTATACCTTCCTCGTACCTTTACGATTAATGCATATAACTTGATAACCCATATGAGTAGTAAGACGTGGTGCACGTGATAAAAACATTTACTAGACACTCTGACCTTGGTAAAAGTTTGGCTTTAAAAACAATCATTTAGCTTCTATATGTAATGTTATGGACGATGTGGAACAGCTTTGTTATGAAAATGTATAGCTAAATGACATAGGGTTCATAACGACCTCTACGTGCTCATTAGCTTACTAGTCTACACACAAAACACCTGCAATGATTTAAAGTATCAACACTTCCGATTGTTAGCTTTGTAACTCACTTGAATAAAATGTTCAATATATATTTCTTATGGTTGACACATCCTCACCAGTATCTTTATCTAGTTGTTTAAAATTGTAAGCTAGATAGGGGTTGGACTAGCATTTAATATATAACTGAGATGTCTATTTTTGGATGAATACTTGGAGCTATACGGAGCATTATTCTTCTATATTGTAATTTATCCCTATATTGGACGAGATTAGTTGGGTTTTATTCTTCTTTATAAACTTAAACAGTTGCAGTTGATGTTCTGATCTTATTACTATTTATAGCTACAGCTGTTCTAAATTATGTTCTTCCCGAAAGCAACAATATCATTATTAAAAGCTATGCATATTTATACTTGTGTAATATAAGGAATAAGGAGTAAGCTAAAGAAAATGTACCCAAATTTCATTAGAGGTAAAGTGGGAAACTATTTGGGGACAAGATCACCATTATTAAACTCAACCGGGATTCGAACACTGATCTCCCCGTCACCAGCAATCAGGTCACATATACTATTAGCGTGTTAAACCATATTAGCACTGATGTGGGTGCATAAGAGATTGCATTTTAAATTAAATTATTTATTATATGACAAATAGTTTTATAACTTGAGTTCAAATGCTATTTTTCGAAAAATAGTTATGTAGGGCCTATATTTGGGCTATAGCTGTTTTGCAATCGAGTACTTTTTTTTTTTATTTCTCATACAGTATATTATTTTTTTATTTTAAAACCATATTCAAATTTTAGTCACATATTCATAAATATAGTGAAGCAGATTCAATTAGTTTATAAGATTATGCTCCATTGGAATGTGAGCGGGACATTTTGTTGGTAAGCGTTAAAAAATGAGGAACCGACAGTTAATGTGATTATTTTTCTCGCTGGGGGTCACCAAGATGATGAAACAGAGTCGCCGGCATAACTGACAGGAGGAAACAAATAATATTAGAGTACCTTCCTCACAGTTTGAGTTTATCACGTTCCCATTATTGCAAACTAAAACAAGGGGAAGAGGGGTAGGAATGTATTAACCGGTAAGCCACCGTGATTGGGCTGAGCTCTTTTTGAAATACAACTGGAATCTGGTGGAAATTGTATACAATCGTGTTGAAATAATGGTGGGAGGACTTTGTTTCCATATATGGCATCAATCTTTTTTTAAAGTGTAGTAGGAGACAGGGTATTGTTCATAATATAACTTATTAAATCATGTCTCATTTGTTAAGGTGGTAATTATTTTTGAAATAACTGGAGTAATGTATCTTTTACAACGTATTAAACAGAATACAAGTTGAATCAATCATTTTACACTATACAATCACAATTTAAATGACCAGTAATAATATATAATAAGTGGTACGACGCAATCGCACAAACTTTCTTATATTGTGTGTTATGGCTTCGAAAATAATTTTCAAAAATAGGTTTTTAGTGAACTACCTTTAAATATGCTTTCTTCATCAAAACAAACACAGCATCCTGTTAGTCACAATATTTACTTTTTTAATATACATTTTTAACCAAATGGTTCTAGTATAGTTAACAAAATTCAAATGGTCAAAAATAATTTATCTGTAAACTACCCTAAATCTCTTTGCTATTTATAAAAATAAAAACATATTCCTATAGGCTATATCATAAAAACTATCCCCAGATTTGCAATTTGAATTCAATCTTCAAAGTTAATTTTCAAAAAAATCATTTTTTATAAGGTGTTGCAAGTAAACAACCTTTAATTTATTTTATATAAATAAAAATACATTATTATTTATAGAGTAAAATAGTCTACCGATATCAATTTTGAACAAAATCTTTAGATCTATTTTCAAAGAAATAAAATTTTACAAAAGTAATTCACTAGTTAGTTACTACTAAATGTTTTTTTTTTTACAAAAACAAATCTATATAACTATTTATAACACAAGAAACTTAACAGGTACCCATTTTGAGCCAGATCTCTGGGTACAATTTTTTTAAATATTAAATTATTAAATATTCAAATAAAACGATTGTTATTAGTAAAATGCCTATAACAGGACTTTTCCCCAATAATAAGTAAATTATATCTTCATTTATCACGTTCATGTCAAACACTCCCTAGATATACGTGCATTTTAAGCAAAATCGTTGGATCGCTGAGTCAGACATTGTCCAAGGAGGGGAGTACAACTTCTCAGTCTATAGCCCCCCCCCCCCTCTCACTCTACCAACTTCTCAGAGCGCATAAAGGCAGGTGCAAATTGGGGGTTTCAAAGCATTCAAAGTGTTAATACATTAAGGCTAATGTCTGGAGGAGGGAATGATTAATTTCTTGGTGGAAAAGGACGATAAAGGATACAGTGAGTAATGCAATGGATTACTTCACTGGCATAATCCAGGCATATGGGAGCCCAGCCAGTCCATTGAGAGCTGCACTGATGGTTGGCACATACACAGACTGAAAAGATGAGGCAGCCCAGTGATTCTATATTTTCATATGACATGTCGAGGAGCCTAAGGCGCACATGCTAATCGAGTAAATGCTGTGCGAGGCGTTAAACTTCACCGATAAAGAATAGTGCGGCCTTGTTAAGAGTTTATCGGAGTTTAAGAAGTATAGTACCTATAAGTTGCTTCGTTTTGAGGGAAAAGAGAAAATGTGAATAGGACGCCACCGATAAACCTCACATTGTTGAATTCGATCTTCTAGTGAGAGTGCTTTTGCAAGGGAATAACTTTGGTCAAGCGTACAGTACATACGTTGTTTCAATGCCACGCAGCAAGAACTGACTTGTATGAGAGGTGACGAATATGAATTTATCCATTGGTAGGGTTAGTGTGTCTTTGTACATCGCTTATGATAATATTAATAAGTGGTATAGATATTATTTGTATGAGTTATTCTTTTTATTAAGGTGAACGGACTATTTATTCATTGTATAATTAAAACTTTTTTATTGAGGACAGACTATATGAAAATATGCTCCATCTATATATTCTGAGTACTGGGGAATGAAACCTTTATCTGTATTTCAATATTAAAATAAAGTATAGACTTTTAATAAGTATGCATTATTTTTATTTAACCTTAGTCCTTACGAACCTATCCTCTACTATTAGTGAACAGACTACATAATATTCTTTGTTTGCGTTAATATTTTTTTCTTTCATGGTAATATACTATATATTCTAACTACAGAAGATGGACACTATGTGTTTTATTTGAGAGTACATTTGGGCGTGGACTCTAGTTGAGACACGGTCACGGTCACGGTCTTCATGCCACCCCATCGTTCCTTCACACTCTCAAACAATGAGTTGGGAAGCCACGGGGGAAACTACCCCTCTCTCCCCATCCTTCCTCCACACAAACTAGAGCCATGTGATTGGAGGTCAGGCCTTAAAGATTCGGTTCCGTCTGGGTATTAGAGGAAAAGAGCGGGCTCAAATTCGTTGGGGGTAAGAAGCCCTTAGGTTATAAACTGGGTAAGGTGGTGGGGCTAGAATCAAGTTCATCCAATTGAAAGAGCCCCGAGAACATTTGTTGCAGTATATTCATTTATCTCTTACTATGTGGTATAAATTATTAGCTTGTATTGTAAATTGTAAATTAAATTGTTGTATTACCACTTTTCCAGGTCCTTAACACAAATATAATCTGAAGGAATAACTTCCAATAATGAATAAATAAAGTCAATCGCTAACCTTAGAACCTTTACCCTATTTTGTTAATTACAATTCTTCGGAATATATTACTTATTTTAACGCTATAGTGCCGTAACTGGCTATCAGGAAGCTAATTTATCCATACCAATAAAATTATAAGATTATGCTAAGTTAATCTGGCTAGTTTTAAGTTGATTGGGATAATGGTTCGTGAGATTTGGTTACGCTACATCAGGTAAATTTGTACTGTTGCGACGATACAACACGTCTACAACTCCCTGCCACCCAAGTCCGATGCCTCACCTACCCCATTCAAGAGGACGATAAACCCGTTCAACCGACAACAACAAACCACGCTCTGCCACCAAGTGGTCAAAGGGATCTGAACTGTGAGCCGCGAGGCTATATCCCACCTCCCTCTTCGCCTTGGTGTAGTAGTGTAGGGACAGAGGAAGACTGAATTATCTGTCTTATAAGCAGATTCTCTGATGTCATTAGTCCAGTTTGGGAAAAATGTTATGTGTTTCACTACGACATTGTTGTTATGGATGAGGTTCCTGTCAGGTAGAGAACTTATTGAATACTTAGAGAAAAAGGGAATTATTAGTCCTTTGATGTCCCCGTATGTTAGCCCGACGTTCATAATCCCGAGAAAATGGCAGGGACACACCCTCACTGTGTATTATAAGAACATCAACAAAAATATACAATTTGACCCGTATCCAATGCCGAGCATTGAGAGTGCCTTTCAACACATAGGTAGAGCTAAGGGTTATAGCCTTAGTGATCTAAATGCAAGCTTCTTGCAGTGCGCGCTCACAGAGATTCCCAAGAAATACACGGCATTCGTGACCCCCTGGCAACTCTATGATTTCAATCGTGTGCCACTGAGTGCTAGTATCGGTTGTCAGGCCTTTAGCCGTGTTCATGACAACATTTTCTCTGACTTGAGGTAACCCATCATTGAAGAATCAGCCTCAAGAAGTACGCCCGCTCGATTGACCTCTACTAGGAGTGGCCGCGGCTGTGCCATAAATAGAACCCAGGACCCATAGCTCAGTAGACCTGTGCGCTACCGGGTGAGCTTAGGTGTTGGATTATTAAATAAATAACATGGGTTACATCTTTCAAGTTCTATTTAAATCGTATCAAAATGTGATAGTCAAGTACAATAAAAGTTTGTTTTATACTACTTAGATGACATTTGTGTCTATAACAATTCCTTTGATGAGTATTTAGGGCCTTTAGAGTTTGTACTGAGTCGTTTACGTAGTGTGGGACTTACTGTGAATCCCGAGAAGGTTTTTGGGATAAGCAATCCATCAATTATTTGGGCTATATTATTTCTAAAGGGAATATGTTGTTTGACCCCGAAAGGGTGAAACCCCTTATCGAGTACCCGAAACCCAAGGACTTGAAAGGTATAATGCACTTCGTGGGCATGTGTGCTTAATATGTCAGATTTATTCCTCACTTCTATAAAATTTCGTCACCCTTGAATAGGCAAACCCGGGCATTCAAGACTCTTAAATGCAAATTAATACGTTCGAAGTCTTGTATATGCCAGACATTTTGCGTCCTTTTTTCTTCATGTTGACGCATCTTCTGTCGCATTGTGCGCCGTATTGTCACAAAGGGCTTCTGATGGTGTGCACCCTATGGAATTTCCCAGCAAGACACTGACTCAATCAGAACAAAGGTAAAGCGCTTTCGAGAAGGAATGTCTCTCTTGCGTATTTGGCGTAGAGATGATCTCTGATTATTTGGAACAGCGAGATTTTGCGTTATACACTGATAACCAAGCTTTGTTATGGATGTGGTTGCATCCCAAACAACTTGGCAAGATTGGTAGATAGGCATGCTCCTTGTCCATATATAGGTTTTCTATCCTCCACATCCCGGGTAGAAGCAAAATAACTGCCGATGCTCTGTCTCGAATGGCAGAAGATCTGGATCTCATTGGGACAGATGCAGTTGTACTTCCTCCTTGTTTGATTCATTCCATTCCCGAATCATTTATTTTCACTCATGAATATCAGAAAAATTACCCGTGGTGTGTAGAGATGATGGATGAGATTCATCGAGGAGAAGATGTGGGTTCTTATACGATGCATAAGGGAAGTCTCGTAGTTTATAGCAATAAGGGCAAAGGAAGGAAGATGTTTGTATCGGTGGCTATCCGCCCTATGTTAATGCGGTATTTCCATTTTTCTGTAATGGGTGCCCATTTGGGCATTCTCAAAACCTATCGTAAAGTGTCTAATGAGTTCTTTTGGCCGAGGCTGTACAAAGAGGTCAAGGAACCGGTAAGGCAATGTGAAGATTGCCAGAAAGCCAAACCCACCCAAAATTCAAAAGTTGGACTTCATTCGGACGATGTGGCTCGACTTCATTGTGAAAAGGTTTTTATGGACTTTGTAGGACCTATGTACTGTTCCTCCCGTGTGAGCACGTTTGTTATTGTTGTGTCGGATGCCCTTTCTAAGTTTGTTGCAGTGCTCCCACTTAGAAATATGAAAGCTAAGACCACTTATAACGCACTTTCTAGACGAGTGTGGGCCGTGTTTGGTGCCCCACGTTTTATAGTCAGTGATAACGGGATATGTTTCAGATCAGCCACATTCAAAGACCTGTGCTTTGGATGGGGCATAAAACACGTAGCTACAGGCCCGTATTATCACTGTCCCAACCATTTTGAGCGCTTCAATAGGAATCTTAAGGTTGCTTTGACTATATTTCATGGGTGTGATCAGGCGAAGTGGTATCATGACTTGGAATTCTTGAATGTTGCTTTCAATTCGGCATTCCATGAATCTACTTATGCTTCTCCAGCATGTGTTCCTGCGGCGGGAGTTCAACCACCCCCTTCTGAGCATGCGGGATGTGGACCCTCTGTTAGGGGAGGGATGGTGGAGTCTCCCAAAAGGACGGATGCCAAGAGGCATTTGAGAGTTTAAAGAGGGCCCATAGGAAAGTTTCAGCTAGTTATAGTCAGGGGCGGCTCCCTGTTTCTTTAGTAGTAGGGGATCTAGTTCTCTGCAAATGATACCCACAGAGCTCTGCTTCTCGGAGACTAGGATAATATCAATACCTAGGTTTAATCGTATTTGTATGCTCATGAGTAGAACTATTTGGTGTATACCCCTAGTTTACGAGGGACTATTTTAGGAGCGTTATATGGCTAGTGTGATATTCGATACCAGATTAGAATATATATTTGTTTGTTTCATGTATGTTATTGTACTTTTTAGGGTTTCTTACCTCACGGGTATCTCTCATGCCAGGCCAGGGTTCTGTTCATTGTTAGGTTGAGATATATCATTATGTGCAGAGTTAAGAGACGCCTGGTAGCAAAAGTTAATATATTTTGCTACATAGCCATAATAGTCATCCGGATTTATATTTACAGTTATTGTCTTATGAAGGCTGAGGCCGTAGTATTTTAATTGTCCTTTAAGTCTTTTAGTATTCAATTGCGAGTTGTTCGCTGAGACTCTATATAGTCTATGTTGATTATTTTTGATATTATAATAAATTTGCTTTATAGCCTCTGGTCATTGTTAATATATATATTTTTCTTTACATATTATTCCTATATATGAATAAAGTGACATTCCTAGTTCATTCTTTAATTAAGTCGCATGATAATGAAACTTTGGGCATTACTTTTGGAAAGGCAAATGAGGCTTTCCTGCTTTTATTTGACAGTAATATTTCTGTGCCTTGCTCTTTACTATCGCTTGTAGGTTAGTCAGTTTAGTGTAAATGGAGAGCATGATGGTGCAAAGTTTCGTATTTTAAGTTAGTTTGAAGATGGTTAAGGTTTGTTAGATTCGATACTTTTCGATACCTCGAGTTTTCTTATATTAAATTAGTAAATTTGAAAAAATGACTTCTGGACACTGTAATTTAACCTGGGACCCTTGACTAACCTAATCCAGTTTAGATTTCCGTGTCCATGTGTCAATTTTAAAATTTGCGAATATTATACTTAATGCGGTAATACCCTTAGATCATTTAAATATCTCAAAATGCGCTATTAATGTATTATTAAATGTAGGGTACAAACTTTAATATAATTAATTAATTGTTTAATTAATTTAATTACATTCTTAATTTAACCTTGTCAAAATGATTTAAAAGTAGGCCTTAAATAATGAAAACTTATTTTCTGAGAAATTTAGTAAAAGTAAGTAAGTTTGGATTGACCTAGAAAACATTAAGTTTGTTTTGGCTAGCCTAGGATAATTTACATTCAGTGAAATATGACACCTGGATGTGGTTTACTACACATGGACATTCCCGTAATTGTAAATATTTACAACTTGTGTGTTGATATAATAGTTTAGGATATGTACATTATATATATATATATATAATAGTTTAGGATATGTACATTATATATATATTAACGTTTGGTGAAATTAAATTTTTGATTTTTTTTAATTGCATTTTTTAAACAACTAATGAGGCATTTTCTTTTAATTCATAGTTAAAGCCAAATTTCATCAGGACATATAGTTGCTATTTGTCTACACTGGCACTCCTGTCAGCTGAGGTAACTTTAAATGGCATGAAAATGTTGAATGTATTTTCAAAAAATTATATATAAACCAATCAATTTTTATTAAAAAATGATAAATTAAAGGTTTATAGATATAAAAATATATGTATCTAGAAAAAAATAATTTCAAATTATGTTTTTATGAGGATGTGCTCAATATTCTGATTTTCTGAATATCTGCTTAATACACTCAAAGCTATCCCAGTTGAATACATTCAAAGATTGTTTACAACTGGGCAATCGCAAACCAATCTTTTAAACATTAAAAAAAATAACATTGTAAGGTGCAGTCTGAGTAAGCTCGCTTGTGAGTTAGGATTATGGCAAGAGGGTAACAGGGACGTGGGGTCACTACCTAATCCTAGCTTTGTGGAAGCCGACCGACTGACTATAGAAGGATATTTGTGTCTTCTCTCTAGGGAAACCATGTTAAAAATAAACTAAAAAAAGACTCTTGATTTCACTGTTGTCACTAGTGACTCCATTTAGCGATCCCCGTGTTAAAGTACTCGTGCTCTCCCAATGAGCGCAGCCATTTTAACTCGAAGGCTTTGGGTCTGGTTTATACCTTGTGTGTGCCCAAAGGCCTATTGATTTGATCTTTGATTACTTAACATATTCTAGAAATACTCTTACATAATTATTAACAATAAAAATAATATAATTGGCGGAGTTTAGTTTTGAGTCTTATTTTAAATCCAACAAAAAAACTAACAATTATTTATATATTAAGATCACGCCTAGACGTACAAAATATATAAGCCAGAACAAATAGTGCACAGAAAAAAAAAACAGTTCTGGTTTTATCTTTTCAATTATACGTAATTATAAATGATTGATACGATAAATAAAAACTGATTATATCAACATAACCATGAAAATGTATTATACTCAAATTAGGTAATTCCCTAATCACATGAATTACTTGATGATTAATTCCTCATTTTTGATTTCACTACTCATGCTGACAACCAATAATGCACATATACTAACATAACCGGGGCTAGTTAAAGTTGGCAAATAAATAGCTCCAGGAGTATTATGTGTGTATACTAGTTGAAGATTTTAAGTTGAGCCTTATTAGTATATTAGTTATACAATTACAATATAATATGCATTTGTGTGTGCTAACACCATGTATTAAAAACCAAAATTCCCAGTAAACTAAAACTTTTCTTACGTATCTAGGGTAACCTGTTTACCCTGGATGGTAGCAGGTTTACCCTGGATGGTAGCAGGTTTACCTGGACGGATTACACTACGGATTTATCTTATGAGCTATTCCATAATCGAACAGAGCACAGTAGCAATCTTATATTGACTGATGGCACTGCATTATGGTTTTATCTTATAAGTAAAACCATAGTGAAATAATTCAAGGTTAGCTTGCTAACTATCAGGGTAAGTAAAGTGCACCTGTACATCATAGTCTTTTATTTTTACATTTTATTGTGAGCTATCAGTATGTACTGTTGAATATAATAGTAATAATAGTTTGTATACTAACTTG
Organism: Timema poppense; assembly: GCA_902141375.1. Taxonomy (NCBI): domain Eukaryota; kingdom Metazoa; phylum Arthropoda; class Insecta; order Phasmatodea; family Timematidae; genus Timema; species Timema poppense. The sequence goes on along the minus strand of CABFOV010000026.1, from coordinate 244,456 downwards.
ATCACCAAAGATAAATTTCAAACTCCTATTCAAAGAGAAATTTAAAGAGTCTATAATTATATACCTCTGTTTCTTAGATTCTGGTTGGTCGGTTCGTGTAATAGTCTAGTAATAAGTCTATTGTTCATATTCACATTATTTGGTAAAGAGTGTATCTTTGGCCATCAAAAATTACACTGCTATTTTACTATATATTTATTTTGTTTAAACTTATGTTTATATAAATAAAATATTCAACCAAACAGTTTAGTTCTTCAAATAAAAGGCAGTTGAAATACCAGAGTTGCAAAGGACACGTTCACAACGTCCTATTACGCAATTGGGATGTACACATATTTAAACCAATAACCAAAGTATAATTTAGAGGAAATGTATCCGCATTTGCATTGAGGGTAATGGGAGCCTCTTTAGGAAAAACCACTCTCAGTACACTTGACTAAGATATAAACCCTGAACTTCTCAACACTGGCAAATCAGATTAGACGAGGGTATAAAAGCCACTTATGTGGGTCAGGAAAAAGTACATTATATAAATAAAATAGATGTGTGTTTTTGTTGCTAAGGGTTTAACTTTAAAAACTCAAAAACTAATAAATATTTCAAATGGAAAGTTTGCTATGGTCTATGTACTTGGACAATCTAAGGCTGTGTAACTAGAAAGTATTTCTATTTAACTTTGCATATATTACAAACCTGACACATTAGACCACATTATTAGTGATTTTGAGAGTTTTGAAACAAACAAAAATTAAATAAAAAACGGAAACTTGGTATATGATTATATAAACATGTGAAGAGTGAGGATGTGACGTTTGGACATGTTTTTTTCCCAAACTTTTAAACTTTTGCTAGCTTAACGATTTAAATTGTAGTATCACAGGTTTTTGTTACTAAAAAGGCACCCTATTATTATATTTTCATGTGACATATTAGATAAAAAAAGTTCTCGTTTTATATTAAACATTAACAAGGAAAGGTGTCTACCTCAATTTCAAGTGTAACGTCAGATACTTGAATCTTGTATTTAAAAATAGTCACATGCAACTAATCTAGGTTTTCCAAGTTTTTTTTATCAAAGAATGTTATACAAATACATCTCATTTTTCTGTAGAAATATGATAAATATAATGTGTTGTTTGGACATAGATCTATGACAATAATTTAATGTTTAAGTTCTGTACGTGCAATTAATTAAAGCCGTAAGTGTATTTTTTTTAAATATAAAGACAACCAAAGTACCTATTTAATATATAGTAGAAGTATATTATCACTTATGAGTAAATTATTAATAACTTCACTCAAACCATCTGTTTGTAGTCAAAATAAATATTTATGAAATTTTATGGAAATATATAATATAGTGGCTTATAAATAATATTCTTTACAGTAATTTATGGCAACTTTTATACACTGTGCACAATCATTTCTGAATTAGAGAAATAATTGTTGGGGGAAAAAATACTGACAAGCAAAGAGTAGGGAAGCAGAAATGATGTATATAAAATGTTCCCTAGCAGGGATTCAAATTCTATACCATAGGCTTTACGTGTCATTTATCAACAAGATGAACATTCTATGAGTTTCTCAGGGCTAAATAACAGTACTTAATATCACACTCCCAAAACTGCAGGACCCGTGAGCGTCAACCCTGGAAACTTGAAGACGATCTCCAATCAAGAGTTACATAATATTTCCTCGCTGTGCTCTTAGTCGTTTTGGTTTGTATTATAGCTTGGAAAAGAAATGTGTCACAGAAAACTCCCTAAATAGCCCAGTTGGTAAAGAAGTAGTGCATCAAGTCCAAGATCCGGGGTGGAAACACATTTCTGGTACAATCTAGCAAATATATACAAACATAAGTTATTCTTATTTCATATCTATTTGACTTTTATATTCATTCTTAGCAATTAAGGCGTGTTTTGAGTATACAAATCTATTGTTTTGAAGGTTATTCAAAGTTAAAAAATGTCAAAATTTCCCTAGTGAATAATATTCTGAATAAATCAGTTTTTCATTGTTTGTAGACTAGCACCACACAAAATATGATCATAATACTCTTGAAGCTGGGGTCTTAAGAGGTGACCAATTATGAATTCAAAACCTAAGTTTCACTTTAATGACTGCAGTTTATACGGCCACTTATTGAAGAGGTCCTGGCCATTGTATTCATTTGGGTGACTACACCGTGAAATTATTGGGATAAAGTAAAACAATACATTTCATTTAATCGACCTTTGCGTATGAATAATAAGAGATTTTCCTTTTTTAAGGTTAACAATTTTTAACTTTTGCCAAATATTTATGCATATTAATAAATTTTTGTATATTAGAAAAATATTCTATCTCGGCCGTTAAATTGGACCCATGTCCTTCTATATAATTATAATCATAAGTATACAATATATTGACAATAGTTTTGCATTTTCCTGCACACTTCAAGAGAAAACATAAAATTAGATTTTAGTGTAAGCAATTTGCTTATGTTAAATATATTTTATTTAATTGTTTCTGGACTATAAATGTTTTAACCAAGCAAAAAATTATTAAAGCCAATTTGATGCCACTACTAAACTAGACATTTTACGTTACCATTTAGTGGTCTTTGAAAGAGGTTCTTCAAATTTAATTTTAATTTGTAATTGATTTTTAAACTTTACTTTTATTTTATTAATTGTCAGATATTATTTTTGACTATTATTAATTTTGACATGATTCCAATAAGATATTGAGTCCGATATTTATTTTACCCAAATGATTTCAGAACGACTTTAAAACGTTAAGACTCCGGTTTAATCTATGTATTTAAACCAAATTTTATAAAATCGTTAATACAGTAGCGACAAAACTGAAATACAACAAACAAATACCTTAAATGTGTTTAAAATCAATAATTATTGTGTATTTAAACATTATTATTATTATTAGCACCGCGTCTTACTACCCGTTCGGGTTATACGCACTTACACTAATGTGTAATGGTAGGGTGATTGTGAGATGAAATGAAAGACCTACAGTTTAACGTGGAATCCGAACCACGGTGGAGGCCTGGCATTCCTCACATTCACAAGATGTCTTGTTAGAGGTGAAGGAAGGGTTTGGTAATCAGATAAATCTTTGCCGGGACCGAGGATCGAACCCCGGCCGCCAGCATAGAAGTCTGACACCTTACCCCTAGACCACCAGGTCACCGTATTTAAAAACAATGATTGATTTTACTATTACTACATAATATAAATTAATTTATAGGTACACATGTAATTAATGTGTTACTTTCATTATATTTCTCCGAATTATGTTAAATATATATGTTGGATAGTTTTATACAGATATGTTGTAGATTTAAATGTACAACTGAAGTTATAATTTTTGTATTAAAATAGATTAATTCAAAAGAAGGAAGACTACAATATACACTATTGTAAAGACTATTTGGTTACCAAAATTAGCCCTAGTGATTTGTCTATTACATACCTGGTACAAAGGGTAGTATCTGACCACTACAAAAGTTAATAGATCTACTTCAATATATTCCTACATCAAGTCGTATGTAATGCAGCTGAATAATTATTTTGATAGAGATCATCAATACCGATACATAGGACAAAAAATGTAACTGTTCACTAACTTATTTGTCTTTATTTAAGTGTTAGAAGATAGCTGGTCCTCAGTATAAATATTAGACAAACAAACACTGAAAAAATATTATATAAACTTGAGATTGACAAATTTTAATAAGGCATTACTATTTATTAGAAAAGGCTGTTTAAAGTGACATTATAAAAGATTAAAAATAAAATACGTGGACATATCGGACGTGTAATAAGTCACGAATAAGAAAATTATTGTTAGTTAACAATACGAATAAATAAAATAAAATGTTTTTATATACCGTTCATGGTAAACATAAAATAAAAATAATTAACAATAAGGATGTTTCTTAAATAGCTCACTAATGCGAATGGTTTTTATTAATATAATATAAATCAAATTATCACCTGCCCCCCGGCCGCATGGTCTAAGGTGTCACTCTCGTGCTAGAATAGACTTCCGATGACAGAGAGATTGAGATTCCGATCCCGGATGGGTCTACCGAGGGTGGTTTTAAAAACTCCACTCTCTCTTCAGGCAAATGCGGATACATTTCTTATAAAATCAACTTTCCTCATCTAAAGCTCACTAGCCTAGTTATTAGTGACATAGTTGTTGGTTTTATTCATATTTGAGAGAGTCAGGATAAATCTAATTAATAATAACAGCTCTACTAGATTATTTCCTATGCCTATTTGAACCCACTTTATTATTTTTATTAACTCCATTCCTACCAAGAAAAATGTCAAATGCTATGCCTTTATTACAGTTATTAAATTGAGCTTAACATCCCACATAACAACAACTCTTGTTTCATATTGTGACAATTTTTATTTGAGTTGTATCAAGTTTGACATATTTAGACAAAGTTTAAACATGTTTGGAACATCAAAAATCTATGAATATCAATAAGTGTTTCAGAAATAAACTTCATGAAAGTGTTTCAAGATTCTTTCACCACCAGTGACACATACATTAACGCACGGTGCCTATAAACGTAAAGTACAATCAATTTTAGTGAATATTATAGTTAGCTTAATAAAGCGAATTAATTTGAATGCGTGAGAAATTAATGATCCAAATGGTGGTTAATCACATCACGGGTACTCGGACGAAAGGATCATGTTAGTCCTTTACCCGCCTTGCTGAGTAGTTAGCAAACAAACTACTTTTGTGTTGAGCTAGACTACCGAGGATGGAGAGATTGAGGTTGAAATCTCCCTCGGGTGAACTAGGGTGGTTATTCCTTAATGTTTTTATTTTCTCTCTCCATGCAAATGCGGGTTCCCTTTCACTATATTCTACCTTCCAAATTCATAACCCACTAGCGTTATTAGTACTTACACGTATAACCCTAACTGGTAGTAAGACGTGGTGCTAAGTTTAAGTTCGTCTTTTCTGGATTTTGGCTGACGGTGAGGTAAGGGTTCGAATAATAGCTGAGTTTACTTAGGGCTTTTTAAAATAGTTTTCCCACCATCCCTCCATGCAAGTGCATTTATGTTTCTTTTAAAACTATACCTTCCTTATCACAATTATATTAGCGTGTCCAAAGGTGGTGAAACAAATATTGTTGGTTTTCCAAGTGAAATCGACGAATTTAATTTTCATATTATTAATAAAGATTCCGTTATAATATACGAGCTGTGTCACTTTTCAAACAAAATTACTCGGTAATTGAATTGATGTTCTGCAAAAAACTTGAGACCATAATCTAAAAACAAATTTTATAACAAATTATAATACTGTACTTACAAATGTAATCAACAATAACATTAAAATGAATGGGAGCTTGATTTAACCTTTATGGTGTCTATGCACCACAAGTGTCTAAACATGTATGTTGTCCATGTACTGTAATGTGCATATAAATTTTGTGATTTAAGTTACCGTCTTGGGGGAATGTTTATTATTTATCATGCCACCTCTTTTGGGTGACAATATTTTAACGAATATGTGGGTGTGATTTATTTTTACATTAATATTGTAACCATTAATGTAATATTGATTTATCATTTATTTAATGTCATCACTATTTAGAACAAAATGATTATATGACCTGGTATCACACCTGTCCGTGAAATTAAATCTGTTTATTTATATTCTCGACGCGTTGGGAACATGTCACCATCACCATATCTCAGTCGAGAGTGTTTTAGATTGAATTAAAAGTATTCAGAAATGTCTGACACTGAATAAACATGTTTCCTTACCTAGATGTTGTCCTATAACGGGGCTTGAGCTTCCATCACTAATAATGTAGGCCTACTACAAACAATTTGTACCCTCTCGAATGTTCTACTACGCATTGCATTTGATTGCACCACTCGCTTTTTCCACACTTGTTTACTTCAAAGGGAGAAATATCGATATAATACCTTGGAATTTATTGCTACAAAACACCTAAACGAATATTAACATTATTAAAATTTTGATACATAACCGTATTATATTTTTTAAGGGATTGATAAAATTATGCTACAATTTTTATGGTAAAATCATGTTTGATTTGTCATATAGCTACTACATAAAATATGAGTGCGCAATAGTTAGGAAAATTTTTAGAGAGTAATACTTTATTAACACATATAAAAACATTACTTTGATTAAAATTAATTACATCAATCAGACTTTAAATAGCGATTTTATTGACACCATGTCTTAGAGTTTGTACAAATTATTCACAATATATTTATGATTAACAAAACTACAGTAGACTAGCTGTAAGTTAGTTTCATTGTGTCTTAGACGTAGAAAGGTATGCTTGTGTTTTATTTTTCTAAAATACTTTAGATAATGTATTTAAAAGAGAGATAGGTCTACGGTAAAAACAAAACGACGGAAATGTTTCATTATTTTTAATAATTTCCATTATCCAGGGAACGTTCCATTGCTAGCTTCAGGTGGAAAACATATGCTAAAAAGGATTGTAAAATAGAGAACCACCTTTGACAATATTATTAGTGACGGCTCGTAGCTAAAATTAGTGGGGGTGCTGCTCTAGAAAAATTTTAGTCTGTGTTTTAAAATTGTGTAGAAGGAAAAGAAAATTTATTCAGGGACTTGATAAAATTTTAACAAAAAAAACACACATTTTTACTTACTTTAACTTAAATTGTTACAGTTCAAGCTTGATCTATTCATTTAAAAATGAAATCCATTCTTCTTGCTTTATTTGCGCAAAAAGTTCAATAATTTTTTCCTTGATCTCTGGATGACAATTGAGGAAATTTTTCTACATTGATAGTTGTGCAAGCACATTTAGACTTTCTGTTAAATAAAAGAACCGAAAAAAAAGAATCAAATAGATTAGCTAGAAGCAGAATAATAATCTAATTCTGCACTCTTCTACACTTTATCACATTCAAGAATATGGTACACGGTTTTTAAGCACAACACAAGCGGAGAAAAAAAACTTCCTTCCACCATCATGCCAGAGCCGGCACTGCGAGAGCAAAAGTGCTCTCTCTACCTGGCAGTCCCACCTTCCTCCCCACCCCGCTCCTATGTATGCATGCGCACAACAGTAAAACACCACGTCGCTGGTACTGTGAAGTGCACAGTTCCATACAAATATTTTTGTATCTTTTTCATAAACTGGGCTATGGCTACTGAAGTGCTGACATTAAGCTTAAGGAATATATATTGTACTACAAAATAAATGACGAATTAAAGAAAAAGGACTCATTATATTAAATGTTATCGATAATATCAAATGGAAAGAGGGGGTGCTGCAGTTCCGCAGTGCCTATACATGAGTCACCACTGAATGTAATGATTGAAATTCCATCTGTTCCAGGACACAGAGATGAACTCACGTTAGTAAAAATAGAGAAATAGCTGCGGGTGTAATGTATTAAGGATACAAGGCCACATTAGTTTCAGTAATAATACATGTTCTGAGTGGCAAGACAGAATTATACTCGCAGCTCAAGTAATGTTCTATTAGAAGAAGATCAGTGATAATTTTGCCATTCATTTCAAGGTCTGTTGGGGAGGCTTTGCTCATATGACTATTTATAGTATATTTCAAAAAAGCCTCGGGCCTATAATCAATGCTAGTTACTTTTAAGTTCAAGTAAAGAGATGTAGGTAGAATTTCCTTAATAGATTCACTATAGTGCAAAAAAGTATAAATACAAATTCCTATTATCTTAATGTCTTTATATTTGTTGAAAATTTGATTCAACCTGTTCAAACAATGTTCTAAAAACGTTATCCATATACATAATGAGAGAAACTGGAACAGTACAATTCCCTGCTTCAATCCAGTTGTCACTTCAAAACATATTTATTTTTCGTAGTTTGTTCTCACATTAAACTATCATTGCTCTTCTTAATCTTCCCCCAATACCACATTCCTCCAAATAACTCAATAATATATTGCTCAGAACGTAATCAAAAGCTTTGTTTATATCTATAATATTAACATGAACCTCCCATATAAATTCCCATGACTTCTCCAAGACCATGCTCAAAGCAAATACTAAGCCTGTGGTGTCTTTATTTTTTCTAAAAACATATTTTTCTTCTCTCAACTTGGGTTTAACTCTTGCTCTTTTTTATAGAAATGTGTTCAATAAGAGATATTCCTCTATAAATATTATTGCAAACACCCTTATCTACCTTAACCTTACATATTGGGAAGGTAACTGTCTTTCCACACTCTTCTAACACGACTCCACTCATCATTATATTATCCATAAGAAAGTGATAGCAATTCCTGTTTTAAAGTAACTTCACCCTCCTTCAAAAGTTCTGCCACGAACCAATAAAAATCCAAAAATTTCACATATTTCATCTTCTCCAGTGCTTCCTCAAGTTTATTCATTGTATTCATTATCACGATTTTTTTTTGTAGAAATATTTGTTTAGATTACAAAAATGTCGTTGTAATAAATAACATGCAAACCTGGACTGTAAGATAATCTGCGATGAAATAAAACTACTGACCAAGATTTACAGCATTAACTACTAAAGAAACGTACAAATTATCCGTTTCACAATACCAAGTCAACGGAGGTAAAGCTAATTTTAAAATAAGCCAAAACTAGCTTATTTGGCACAACAGGTTATTACAGATAGATGATAGCTCTTCGAAGAGCTTTAGGTTAATGAAGGACATATCCAATGTGTATCCAATTAAACTGGAATTATAAATTAAGTGGTAGAGCCATCCCACGCTTACGAATGGTGAGCAAGTATTCGTGGTCTATCATTAATGGCAGATATTCTCGGAGCACCTCAATAGTCGAATAACATCCGGATCTACAAATATATAATCTTTACAAATTCCTAGCTATTTTGAATAAAATTTTAAATGTTTCTTAAGAGCAAGTCTGAATAATGTTTATTCATCCATTAAGAGCGTAAAAAAGTAAAAATAAATTACCCAAATAAAATAATCCACCACTGCTTAGGGGTCTATCTTCATGATAAAACTATTTCAACTAAACCTTTTAATGTTGGTGTAATTTAAAAATATAATTATTTCAGAATACAATAATGAGGGAATGACCACTTTTTAGTAGAATGACACATTTAAACCAACAAATCCTAGAATATAATATAAAGGTATGAAGAATACTAAACTTCTATCTTCAAATAATTCAATAAATATTTTGAAATAGAAGCTAAGGGATATTAAAATACATTGTTGCAGAGGAAATAAAATAAATTATAAAAATTCTGGTATCAATCTAATTGTGGATCGTTTTATTTATTGGTGTAAACAATAAATAACAAGTAGAGATTATAAAAAATATATAGATAATTCCGACAACAACGATGTTACCCTTATTAAAGGCAATAATTTGAAGTATTGGAAATGAAATAGTATAAAATGAAATGAATACAAAAATTGTTTAATTTATTTGTAAATATCTAACTACAATTATTTATTTATTATTAATATTGTATTTGGAAATTTACTTGGATTTAGTTTAAAGAAAATTTAATGAAGTGATTTTGTATGAGTTTACCTTGCTATTACTAAGTATTTAAAAAAAGTTAGTGTATCACAGTGAAATCTATGCTAAAACCAGACATATAATTACAGAACATTCCTTATTTATAGCAAACAAAAAATAACCATTTTGAAATAACTTCATGACGAACGTAGACATGTTTATTTTTAGCAGCGAGTCTTACTACCTGTTTGGATTGTACGCTAGTGGACATATTATCATTGAATATATTCTTAATTAGGAAACCAGTTAAGGTAATTATTATTTTGATTTAGCACCGCGTATTACTACCCGTTCGGGTTACACGCTTTAAGTACTAATTACGCTAATGGATTAGGAATTGGGAAGGTTGAATTAGAGGAAGTGAAACCGCATTTTCGTGGAGGGAGAGTGGAAAACCATTTAGAAAAAACCACCCCAATTCACCCGACCGAGACTCGAACTTCGATCTCCCCGTCCTCAGCAATCCAGCTCAACACGACTAGCGCGTTAGCCAACTACGCCACCAAGGCGGTTCAGTTAAGGTAATGAAATTCCAAAATAAATACAATTCCTTTAAATAAATCAAAGTAAAAATTTATAATTTGGTAAACACATGCACCAGGTAATACACTTGATAAGAGCTAGCAATTTTAATGGATTTGATGCAATATTTTAATATTGATGACTGAAACTGTTTTATGAGAGGAAATCAAATAGAACTTCAAAGTTCTATATAGAAAAGGAACTTGTTGAATCATATTCTCCGAATTGTGGAGATAATAACTTTTTCCTTGGAAGTATTTATATACATTCATGTATAGAACAATATTGCATGATTTTAACAATGTCATGCATCAAATTATGACAGTAATATATTGATTTAGTGATGTTGAAAAGTTTAAGGTCATTATCAGGTAATAAGCACTTAGAAACTTTAACGTAATTGCAAACACCATTAATAAATACTAATACAAATATGAGGCTCATATTTAACATTGATAAATAAATCCATGGCATCATCATGCATTCGAGACATCCCAACCAAGTGGCCAATGTCTGTTGGCGAGGATAGTGCCTACTTCCACAGATATAGGATGTCATGTGGTCAGCACAATGAGCCCTTTGAACATTAATATCAGTTTTCTAAAACGGAGCTGCCCTTTTCTTTCAAGTGTATTCTCATTTGCCCCCATGAGGCTGAGTTGACCCGGTTCATAAAAAATAAATATACTCGTATTTTATATATTTATTCCAGTGATAAATAGCACAGATAAAATATTTCAAGCACTTTATCAACAAAATTAGCTGTGGGCACGCAAATTAAACCTCAAGATAATCCTTTATGGTTTTCTGTTGACCGAAAAAACAAAGGATACTAATCCTAAGAATATATATAGACCCCTAATTAAATAGTAAATTCTCGAATTAAATTTAAAATACCTGGATTTTTAAAAATTTGCAATTTTAGTTCAAGTAAAAAAAAACATGAAAAAATTAAAATAAAATCAAATGAAACTTTAGTTTGTAAAAGAAATTAACATAGTGCATCAAATTTATTATGTTATTTATTATTGTTAAAAAGTTTTTGGAAAACGGAATACATATTTCACTGTTTATTTGTTTAAATACCACGTTATAAAAACCCAGGATCAACTTTTTCTACTAGATTAATCATTTATACCCTACTATCAAAAGTACCCAGAGTTTCCCGGGGTAACCATGCAAAGCGTTGCGTGGCTACCCTACGAATCTCTTTTATTTACTTCAAATAGACAAAATGAGTCTTCATTGTATTTCTTCCGACCAAGATTTTAATTCAATAAAAAAAATCTTATTAAAAATTGAAATTTCCAGTCTAAAGGTTCACATGTTCTTGCACAGGGTCGACTAGTTTTAACATGTCAGCCCTCTGTGTGCGGTAGATATCGCGCAATGTTTATGACAGAAAAAAACTCTTAATGCCTACAGTTTTATTTGCAGGTTCTTTTGCGAGTATTCCTAACTGAAGATGCTAGCCGTTACTCTCGAAATAGACTAAACTGCCTAAGAAGGTGATATCCGGGTTCGATCCAGATCGAATGTATTGTGTGTGGTTTTTACTAAATGGTTTTTCAATTTCCCTCCGAGTAAATGCGGTTACACAATATTTTAATTCAACCTTCCTATTCCATAACACATTAATGTAATTAGGCGTACAGCTCAAACGGATAGTAAGGCGTGGTGAAAATAAAGTCAACCTCCTATTTCTAATATTACAATATAGAAAACATATAGAAATAGTTCAATGTGGCAATAGTAATAATATATAATTTTAATATTATTGAAACAATCACAGCTACAAATCGATGATGGTTTTATTTGACCTCCAATTTACATAAAGAACTAATCCCACACACACACATACACAGAGAGAGATTACTTCTCTCATATGCAGCTTAAAAACCCAGAGTAGCAAAGAAAATAATCTTATAAATAAATTAGGATGTATGTCTGTGTGTAGGTGCTGAATTTTCAAGTTCAAGGAACTTTGCATAATTACTTAGTTATACCTGAAGATGGGCACCTTAGGAGTATTTTGTTATACTTTTACCCATATTGAGACTCTAACGCTTAAAAGGCCGCTTGGGTAGGTACTTATGTGAGCTACTTCAACATCAGGAATTTGAAACTTTTACACTTTTATCAGGGTAAACCTATACGTGAAATTGATCGTTTGTTTTAAATGTATATATGAATATATATATATATACACGAATATATATATATGAATATATACATACATGAATATATATATATATACATGAATATATATATATACCTATGAATATATATATGAATATATATATATATACATGAATATATNAGAATTTATGTTTTGTTGGTATCATTGTTCAATCAGATCAATTTATTAGTAGTTTTGACACAACTCTTAAGACAAGCTTAAACAATTATAAATGAATATATATATATATGAATATATATATGAATATATATATATATACTGTACACTAACTTTTGTGAGCCTAACAGTCTAGACTACTTTACCACCACTTCAATTTTTTTATAATTAAATTTGACACATGCCTAAGGAAATCTTGAGGTGTGAATTTCACCGTATTATCTTTACCCTTACATTATATTCCAAGTTTGACTCCTCAAACCACGTGACAAACTACGTGAATAGCAAGAAAACATAGAAAAGGAAATCTTAGTATGTGTACCCTTCGTTTACCCTTCAAGGTAGCAACTTTATAATGAATAGTTCCATTTTGGCGTAGATTTAAGATAGGAAAATAGAGGAAATAGTAGCTCGGCTCCATCAATTCTTTATCAATACTATTTTGGCTCCAACAATCCTAACTCAGACCCATAGACCGTACGAGCTCGGCCCGATGAACAAAATCTTTTCCTTTTATTCTATACAGACTTGGGATCTTAAAGTTCTTTAGATTAGGTTAGGTTTGTCTAGTTGATGACTGTGCGGTGTCATAGCGTATTCTATGTTAGGTTAAGCTTATTAGGTAGGTCAAGATTGGTTTTGTTAGGTTAGTATCGTGTAGTGTAATATCTTAGGCTAGGTTAGCATCGTCTTGTATCATACTATACCTTATTTAATGTTTTTAATTCATCTTGATAAAACATTCACATACCATCTTTTAGTGTAAAAAGGGTATACATTAATACAATAATTGTCAAGAGGACTTTGAAGGCAAAGTTTAGATTTGTGCCACCGTTCATTGACATTTGATACCTGAGGTAACCAAGTAACTGTGTAAATCAAAGTATAATAATTTATTAAAGTAAAATCTCCAGCAACAGAGTGATAATGTAAAAAAGACTGCCCAATTACAACACCTCTGTTTGTAGCATCCGACACGCACGCATATTTGATCACTTTTAACTGAAAGGAGGATCGTGTTAGTGACGCCCATAGAACCTGAACCCATTGGTGATAGGCGGAGTCTTTCTTAGAGAACATCGACCAACTATACAAAAAAATCGGTGCAGTCAATGAAGATTTGTAGCATTAGAACAACGGTGTTACGGGACAATTTGTGGATAATATGAGAAATAGTGATTGGCCTAGCTATTTTCTGTGGCACTAAGATTACGGGTACTAGTGCTAGAAAATTGTATGTAAATAGTACACATAGTTGAAATATAGCTTATTTTATTGTATCTTATACGATATGTTGCAAACTAAGTTAAAAAACTGTATTTAAATAACTATTTAAAAAAAACAACAACTGTTAATTGTATATTTTGAAAGTACTGTACTTAGTTCAGTGACTCAGATGGAAAAACATAAGAATGTTCTTACCAATCAATGCTTTGATCTATGAGACTAATATACATTATTTTGTTATTTTAAATTCTAGCTTACCGTTAATCTACATTCTTGAAGAAATTTATTTTGTCGCTTGACTTTAGTTCTCAGCCCCTTAAGTAGGCCTATTGTCATTCCATAATATCAGCCTGTGACCCCCAGCAATCCATTTGTATCAAGCCACATTCTATACCATGATATTAGTATATTGTCTAATATAATTTATTACTAGAATATATATTATCCGCTTCGGTGGCCGCGTGGTCTAACGTTCGACTTTCGTTTTAGACTAGACTGCCGAAGATGG
>CABFOV010000026.1:205746-230047 GCA_902141375.1 Timema poppense | reverse complement strand
GGGGGGGGGGGGGGGGGAATCGGGGCTCGAGCACTGTCGTGTGCAGTAAGGGTGGTTCTCCTAATTAATTTTCACTCTCACTCAATGAAAAATCGGGTGCATTTTCTCTAAGTTAAGCCATCGTCATCCCTGACCCATTGGTGTAATTTGTACATAGGTGTATAAACCGAACGGGTAGCAAGACGCTGTACTAAAAATAATTAAATAAAAATACTATGTTTTTTGATATGCTAAATAACACATAACAAAAGTAGTTTTGATACTAGCTCGTAATATGATTCAAATTTTCATTTTAACTTTTTATGATTATGAACAATATAAAATATTTCAGTACATAGGGACCCAAATTACAACATTAAATATTATCGGAGCTTATTGATTACTATGAGAACACATACATTTTCTAAACTTATTTATTCCATAGGTATAATCTCTTATTTCTCACAGGAAAAACCAGTATGGTGGATGTCTTCCAAAGGTGACAGCATGCTTCCCGGGACAAAAGGAGTGTATTTTGGAATATTTTGTTCGTTGTTAGTGGATATCTTCAATCTATATTTTTTTACTTTTTTATATTTTGAAGCTAATGTAAGATTCTGTGATATTACTCAACTATTTAAATTACATTCGCAACACCATGTTGGGCATATTCATTATTCACAGTGTCAAATTCCCTATAAATTGTGTTGATTTTGTTTTTTGAGTTCTGGATTTTACTAAGGAAGTCGCTACTTGCAAAATATGAATTCTATTAATTTCTACTCTAAAATTTAGTGCTAGTCATGATGATGTCAATAAATACTAATTAAGTCGTTAAATTCAAATAAGAATGTTGTTTCAAGCCTTTTGATTTTTTAAATATAAAAATAATGGAAATTCTAAGTCGTATAAGTTTTAGACCAATGGATATTTTTATGGGGTTTTATTGATTATTTGAATTTCTTAATTAATTATTCAGGCCCCTAGTAATTTATTATTTGAATATTTTAATATATCATTCAGGCATCTAGTAATCTGAAACTAGGTATAGTTGTAGGTAGTGGGATAGATAATTTTGTTTGTATTTGTAATAAACTTACAACAATTTCTCTCTATTACAGTACTTAAAAACATATTGCAAACAATTGGATTAATTTAACATGATTGAATCAATTAAATCCAGTGCCAACAAACGTTGTAAAAACTCGTAGTGCTATGGTATACAATTATTAAATACAGTATATACCTTTTCACATTTATTAGAAATTTGAAAAAATAAAATTAATAGTAAATAAATATATATGATAGTGAAATATGTTATTTATGATTTATAATATATATTGAAATAATCTGGTTATGGTTGTGTTAGCTGACGATCACACACGGAAATTACTTACTCGGCCTTGAACATTGAGGGATGGATAGCCCTAGGCTCTGAACGAGATTGGGATAGCGTATCTGACCATTGACACACTAAAATAATTACTGGTTTTGATTTCCGTTTTCAGATATCATATTTTCAAAATAAATTATTATTTATGATAGCTCAAATTTCTGATACTATTTATTTAAGGAAACTGTTGAAAGACATAAATAAATTTTAATAGTGGATAGCAAGGAAATAGGTTTAGAAGTGATATCTGAAAATATGATTTACACGATCACATATAAAACACAGATTGAGGTCGATAATTTGATTATTGCTAACAAAATATAATTTGACGGGGTTAATGAGTTTAAATATTTAAGAACCATTTTAACTAGCAATAATTATATTTGATTGAAAATTGGGAAAGGAATACCGTCAATAATTGCATGCCATTACTTGGTCAGTAAGTTGTTGACATCTCGCCTGCTTTCAAGGAAAGTAAAACTCAAAATATCCAAAACCATTATTTTACTGGTTGATATCTATTTAGGGTGTTTGAAAACAAGGTGTTTAGGAATATATTTGATGCAAAAAGGGATGAAGATATAGGGAGGCGGAGGAGGTTACATAATGATGAGCTACATACCCTGTACTCATCACAATACATTGTTAGGGTAATCAAGTCTCGTAGATTACGGTGGACATGACCTGCAGCGTGAATGGGAGAATCTAGAACCATTTTCAGGGTACTGACTGGCAAACCCAATAGGAATAAACCATTGGGAAGACCTAAACGAGGATGGGAGGAGAGAGAGGGTGTAATGATGTGGACTGTATAGAACTAGCTCAAGATAAGGATAGGTTGCGTATTTTTGTAAATGCGGCAATGAAGTTTCAAATTTCTAATGATAAAGAGTAGGTAAGTATTTATTAAAATAGGTATAAACCATTTAACTTAAATTAAAAAGCTAAAAAAAATGCCTTAAATAATTTTCTTTTTAGGAATATAAACAACACCAGTATAATGGCTTTAATAGTTATGATACAAAATTCAAAGAAAGACTGAAAATTATTTATAATGTATTCCTTTCTTACAGTTTAACTTTACAAATGCTTGGACATAGAAAACACTGATTGGGGTCAATGTTTAAAATAAAGTGTTACTCATCAGCTAGAAACATTTATTAGAATGAATAAAACGTGCTCAACGTCAAATTTGTTGCGTGATCTAACTATATCCCTTAACACGAAATAATTATATACGGGACTATTGGTATAAAATAAAGTTAACAAAAATTCTTATATACCAAAGTTTATCTACTTGTGTGATTACAGAATTTTCAACATAACAGTCTCCATGAAATTGTGACCTCTTGTTGGGGTGTAACGATCAAATAGTTGATACAACAATAAGTAGAATATTCAGCGGTGAATGAACTGAAATAAGCAAAACTTTACTATTAATTTTACATTTCAAGATACCAAGCTCACTTAAAAAAAAAAATCCTGACAACTGTAACAACCACACCAATGAGGGTCAATGGCAAGAATCCAAGACTCAATTATTATTATTATTATTAGCACCGCGTCTTACTACCTGTTCGGGTTGTACGCACTTACGCTAATGTGTAATAGTAGGGTGATTGTGAGATGAAATGGAGGACCTACAGTTTAACGTGGAATCCGAACCACGGTGGAGGCCTGGCATTCCCCACATTCACAAGATGTATGTTCAGAGGTGAAGGAAGGGTTAGGTAATCAGATAAATCTGTGCCGGGACCGAGGATTGAACCCCGGCCGCCAGTACACAAGTCTGACACTTTACCCCTAGACCACCAGGTCACCAAGACTCAATTTACAGCAGAGTTCACTTAGAGTTGTTCTACACTACTATCTCCAAGATAACGTGACCATACTTCTTCTGAAGTATTCTAAATATCTCTACCCGTAAAGATTTTCAAGGGAGATTTAATTGGTTCCAAATATTTTATTTTTTATTTTTTGTACCGTCAACATTTTTCTTCTATTAGTGACTAATTTTTTTTGTTCCAAATTGAACCATTTTTGAGGCTTTCCTTTTAGACTTATGGTTGTTAAAATTATTTTATTGTAATTATCGAAATTAATTTATGTTTTACTACTAAGCCATTCTAACTTCAATAAAGTGTAGTATTTGTTATATAACAGTGAAAATACTGTAAAATGTACTCAATAAGGTTTACTCTAGAAAAACAGTTTTTTTATCAAGAAAATATAAATGGTTTTATATAAAGAAGATTAAATATAATTAAAATCCCCTTTGACACCCCTAGATAAAGCCACTGACAACTTGCGTCTTACCCGATTTGGTGGCTGCATGTTCTAAGGTGCTACTCTTGCAACAGGCTAGATGGCTGAAGGTAGGGATACCGGGGTTTGATCCCAGTCAGGTGCACTGATGGTGGTATTTAAATTGGGTTTCTACTCTCCCTCTTGGCAAATGTGGGTGCACTTCCTATACAATAATCCTTTCTAATCCCTAAAACGATAGCATGATTAGTAAATAGGCGTATATCCCGAGCGGGTAGTAAAATATTGTGCTAAAAATATCTTGTGTTAACCGCTTTAGTGGTCAAATAGTCTAAGAATTTAGGGCGTCACTCTTGTGTTTGAATGGCCTGCAGGTGACAGGGAGCTCTGGGCTGAAATACCAGTAGGGTCTACTGCGGTTTTTTTTCCTAAATGGTTGTATATTCTCCTTCCGCGCAAATGTGGGTAGATTACCTATTAAATGCTTCTTTCCTCATCTCTACCTCAGTAAAGTAATTATTATCATATATGAATACAGCCTGATAATAATAAATCGTTTGTTAAACGTACGCATTATAAAACACTACTTACAGCTATTTTGTCATGGACTACTAGAACGAGGAAAATGACACCTACAAAATTTCTAAATTATATATTTTCTTTAATATAGGCTCGTAATTGAAACTTACTTGTTTTTGGAGAAACTTGAACGTAGTATTAGACCTGGGTTAAGGCCCCTGGACAGAGCTGATATCCCCATCAGTGGTCACATGGTCTGAAGTGTGGCTCTCACAATATACACTGGATTGCCGGGGAGATTAGGTTCCAAAAATCAGTCGGGTGCACTGGCGGTTGTCTACCTTAAATGGTTTCCCACACTCTCAACTCAAATGTGAGTAAATTTTCTCTGTAATTCACACTATTCATTTTTATCATCTTATTGTAAATACGTGGAGTGCCCGGATGAGATGACGTGGTTCGAAAAATAAAAAGTTTATCTACAGTTGGAAAAGAACATAAGATTAACTTATATAGACTTCATTTGATGATACCTGAGCTCAGTCGGCAGCGTGAATGTCCGAGCCAGGGTTCAATTCCCAGCGTGACCAAACATGTATCTTTGGTGTATTATTGACTGGTGGAACGAATGTGATATTAGGCTAGTTTGCATATGATGATATAAAAAAAGGTACTCAGAAAAATATCCACAATTCAAGACTAAATGTATTATTATTAGTAGTACCGTGTCTTTCTACCAGTTTGGGTTATACGATCTTACGCTAATATGTAATGGTAGGGTGATTGTGAGATGAAATGGAGGACCTACAGTTTAACGGGGGATCCGAACCACGGTGGAGGCCTGACATTCCAAACATTCACAAGTTGTGATCAATACACATCTTGTCAGACGTGAAAGAAGGGTTTGGCGATCAGCTAAATCTGTGTCGGGACCGAGGATTGAGCCCCGGACCACTGGCACAGATGTCTGACACCTTACCCCTCGACCGCCAGGTCACCAAGACTAAATTTATTCAAAGGTTTAATTTATTAGAGGCTGTTACCTTAAAATGATTACTGTATTAAAATTAGTATTAATATATTGCATCAATCTAATATGTTCAATTAATTCTATTTTTTTTTCAAACCTTTGACAGGAGTGAAATAAGTCTAATCCATATATATTAAAAAAGTCATAATTCTTTGTAAATATATCGATAATAAATTATGAGAATGAAATATAAAGCTTAGTTTAGCTAGATTAGTTTAAATATAGCTTATCTGGACTGATATTTTCCAACCAAAGACTCCCTTGCATATATTTAATTTAAATTATTTCAAAATATCTCTACATAATTAAAGTCTAAAGTGTATTCTTATTGGTACACAATTTAATAATCATTATAAAGTTTAATATCCAAAATTAGGAATGAATGAATGATTTAATTTATTCTTAAAAGATGATAACATCTACATGATTATATACAAAAAAAATAGGTCTAAAGAGAGAGAGAGAGAGAGTTTTTCATTAGTTTCTTTCTAATTCCCAATAATATCAAATATTACAATAATGAACAGGTTGACGCCTTCCACTCCAAAGTTATTATGCCCCATATTTCATACCACTTAGCTCTATCCCAATCATTTCCACATGCTGTTAATAAATTAACTCTAGACGATTCATCCTCGTACCAGACTTGCTTGGCACATCGTCTCTGGCCCAGCCGGGCAAATGTTTCTCTTATTGGAAGTTCATAAAACAAGTATGTTTTGATCTAATTGCAGAAAATGACTGTAAGTGGGTCAATGGATTGAAAAGTTGGGAGGAACCCTCAAGAATCAGGATTGGATAAAGACTTGTTAAAGAAGGAGTTTTTATCAGGTCCTAAGAGGGGGATTGCGAAGTTGTACCGTGCAGAGTGCATATGAATGGGCGGGAATGAGAAAGAAGGGGGGGGGATAAATGTGCCTTAAAGTCTTCATTTGAACTTCTATGCATGAGAATACGAATTAAAATGATACAGTTCCCTTTTTGGGATTTTTTTGTTTTTGTTGTTCATTTTCCAAGAGTAGATTTTTGTATAAATACTCGCAACATAGCCATGAAATGTATCAGTTTCTGGTTTGCTACCGATACAATAACAAGTGAAGTTTAGCTAGTTTCATTTCAAACCTCATATTAATCATGGTAAGTGCTTCAAAGTAAAGTTTTTTTAGATGTGTTGACTATTATCTTAAATCATTACTTTAATTTGATAGATGGTTTTAGTACAATTTTAATACAATTTTAAAATAAAATAATATTTGAGAATTCGTCATTGGTTCTAAATTATAGCCCCACACATATACATTAATTATTTAATATAATTATACGTGATATATAATACTCGTTCACATACAGAAAGTTCTAGTATAATTTATATTTTGCTTTCAAACGTAAATAGTTCAGATATTTGGTAGATGATGCAACCTTATATATTAAATTGTATAGGAGTAAACAAATTCCAAACGTAAGAAACGGAAATGACTGACTGTATGACCCATAAACCACAAAGAAGTATTAATTATTCAAGACAATTTATTGCAAATATAATGTCTATATATTTATATAGTC
Source organism: Timema poppense (assembly GCA_902141375.1). NCBI lineage: Eukaryota > Metazoa > Arthropoda > Insecta > Phasmatodea > Timematidae > Timema > Timema poppense. Next base: position 223,298 of record CABFOV010000026.1, on the reverse strand, counting down.
TATATAATGTATGATATTTTCATTTACCTTATTAACTAACAGTGTTTAAATACAATATATTGATCAAGAATATAAATTAAATATAAATGGTCTATTAAACTTTGTCTAAAATATAATTTTATGTTTTAGTATTAGTTTTGATTCGTTTTTAAATTCTAATACTATATTGATTTAAATAACGCAAGTCAATTAATTTTTAACAATTAATCTGGAAACTGGTCAGAAACGCAATGATTTAATTTATTTTATTCAAAACACTGAATATAGTCATTTCCCTTCGCTTGAAAAATATTATGATTTGCTTGTTTATATTATTTTCATAGTCTATAATTTTTGGTTGGAAATAGCATTGAAGACCAGTATATAATGTTTTTGATATAAAACATCTTTAAACACATTTTTAAATACAAAATAAGTATAAAGAAAGATTCATCAAATAAAATCTTTACTCTAAAGATCTTGTATCTTTAATACAGCTTATAATTAATAATTTTTATTTAATCACATAATATATATTTAAACTATGTTTTTCTAGCTTATACGTATATAAGGAAATATGTCAATATATTTCATGTTGACTGATTTTAGTATTTTTTAACAAATTAAAAATCAATAATCATTGTACGCTCCAAATAAAATCATGTATTATCAAAGTAAAGCAAAGTAAATTTAAAGTGATGCTTTAAAATAGTTATTTTAATGTGAATTAAAAGAATTAAAATACTAAGGCCTCCATCAATTTTCTCTTGAAACAAATCTCATATTTAATTAAAATTAGTATGTATATTATATGTTATTTCATTATCATTTTAGTGGACATACTAATTTTAAATAGGATCATTTAACTTGATCTCCTAGGGTTTTATGTATATTTATTCTTGTGTGTTCATGTGAAGTATAATATAGGCTATTTAATAATGTGATTTCTAGCACCATACTCAAGTTCCAAATAGTAATAATGTTAGATCGCATACAACCAAAATTTTTATATTTCACACAGTGACCTTGTTAAAATTACAATAATATCACTAGAAATCATCTTCATGATAGGTTAGTTGTCCATTGGTACGAAATAATCTGAGGTGCTAGTAAAACCGAACCAGCAGTGATAGTGACTAAATATCTAGCTTAAATTTATTCCTTGCCGTCTTTAGTTAGCACGTTGCAGTTTATAATAGTCCTTCTGGATGGTTGCTGTTGCATTGCTTCATAACCAATTGGCTTCCTCAAACCCTTTGGTTTCAGTTAATCCATTACTCGTATTGATGACCATGCTGGTTAAATGCCATACTTATCTTGTCTGGTTTGCTTGTGGCGTGGTGGAAAATGTTCGAATCCTGACTGGGTGAACTTAAGAGTGTTTTTTTCCTTTTCGCTCTCCATCCACTAAAATATAGGAACCTTTATTCTTAATTTCACCTTCCTCATCCTTATCACATTAACGTTGTCAGAACAAGATTTATTATTCGGAGCGAAAGTTATTTATCAGTTGATATCCTTGTGTTACAAAAGATCCACTTCATTATATGTCTGGTGAAGTTGTTTCATGAATCGTTTGTTACCTGTGTATGTTTCAGTTGTCTGTCGCAGTTGTTCTTGCTGTGTTGGGGCTTACCGCCTGCGCACCTCAGGGCCCATTTACTCCCCGACCTTACTTCAACCCAAGGTCACCTCTAACGCCCCAGGGCTACGTCCCTATCCTCGCCCAGAACTATGATCTTAACCCCTTCGACAACTCTTACAACTTCCGGTGAGTATAACAAACCTACGGCATGTCGTATGCAGGATCGAATTCAAACTACCTACCTAATAGTCCAAACCAGTATTGAGAGAAAGAAACAAATTTTAGATACAATAATAATCATTTCGGTGGCAGCATGAAATCACTCTCGCAATAGAATGGACTGCCGATGATGGGAGCACAGGGCTTGATTCCCAGACGACTCACCTCGAGTGGTTTTCCTCTCTCCCTTCACGAAAATTCGGGTACACACGCTTTAAATACAACCTTCCTCATTCTTAACACATGTGCTTGATTAGTACATTGGCATATAGCCCAAACGGGTAACAGGACTCGATGCTAAATAAAAAAAATGTATTTACTGATCTAAACTAGTATTGCACATAAATAACGATCTAAAAATAGTATATTGCTATGATAGCTAATCATATCTAATCCATAATAGATTCTATACATAAACTATTATGTAACTGAAATACAATGCAAAAAAATGACATATTTTTGTAGACCCAAAAAACTTCATAGGTAGTTACTATAGTGATTACGACAACACTTATTATTTTCAGGAGATCCAAACAAATTAATACAACTCAATATGTAGGCAGTGTTTATTTTGTGTTATCTTGAAGCTGCTTATAGCATTGTGATTGGTATTACCTTGGAAACAACATTTTACAAATTGTAAGGAAATTAAATTGAGCTCTGGATATTTATAAATATTATAATTATTGCACTCTGTACTTGTATGTCGATTTTCGCCTCGGTCCATGCGCGGAATACAATAAATCTCTTCACATGGAGAGGAAATGAAAATACTTTTAATTGATTAAAATTAATCCACCCATATTGAGATAATAGCTATTGTTTCAACAATAGAATACATTACGCACAATGCTAGGATTTGGTAAAAAGAGGAATATATCAAACAAAAGGAAAACCTATAACTTATTAATATTTCATGAAATTATAGTGAGGCACAATATTTATAAATTCTAGTAACATGAAAATATATAAATGGTTCTACTTAAGATTCCGCATAATTTAACATTTGGAGTGGATTTCTTAAAACAACCATTGGTCTTTAAAATATAGAACAAGAATGTATATCAGTTTAAATAACATTTGCTTAGAAATAGTTAAAACATTATCAATACATAATACATCATAAAAAAAAAATAAGTTGTATTTTTTCATTAAATATAAAATTTTGTATCAAGTGGGTTAAGTCTATTCAATTTGAGCAACAAAATATTTTAAAAACTATACTAGCATAAATTTAATACATAGTAAAACATATATTTAGCTATAAGGTCAATAGCATACATTTATCCAAATTTTGAAAAAACGTAGATAGTAATTAAATGTAATTTTCGTTCAAGAATTTGGGAAACCTTAGATTAAATAATTAATAAATTTCTTTCTAAAGAGAATCACCTCATTAAATACTCTACAGAAACAAAAGTGTATAAAATTATACAAAAACCTATTCTTTCCTTAACAAAGAAAGGCACAAATATTACATTGTTCTCGTAAGTTAATAATTACATGTGCTTAAAATCTATCTAGATGATTAAAACATCCAATAAAAATAAAAATATTCACTTAATTTATCATTGAAGACAACATGCTCATAATTGGTTTCACTGTAGCATAGCTCATAGAATAATGCAATAGTCTAATCAGTGATGGTAAGACTGCTACCATTCGATATAAAAGGAATGTACAGTGATTTCATTTTATTACTCCCGTGAACTTACTCTATCAGTTATACCATAAATATCTACAAAGAGATACTTCATAAATGGACTATTTAATCTAGAAACTACTAATAATTATTAACTTTAAAATTAAATTACTTTTTTATGTTTTGTATTTACTTCGGACTTAAGTTTTTTAAAAGGCTAATAAACTTACTTTTCCCTTGGTGGAGCAATCATGTACATCAATCTCGGATATTCAATTATGTATAAATAACTAACTTACAGTGCCCATATCAAAACATTTTATAACGACACATATATGAGAGATTATTTTATAAGCTAGAATCTCTAATTGAAATAATTTTAGTAAGAAATAAAATGATTTAATATTATTAAATACCATATAAACAATAACAGATTTAAACTGGTAAAGTAAATTAATCTCTGGTGGTACTAGCTCAAGATGCAGGGATCAATCAAAAGGCGATGCATGTACAGCACAATTTGTTCTAATACTCTTTACAAGTGGATCTCCTTAACATTCGATAACATTATATTGTTCCTTTGAAAAAAAATTACTAGGCATCTTTAACAATAACCACATGACACTCAATTTTCCCAGTATTTACAAATATAAGTTTTAGATTTCAGTGGAAAATGTTTATCTCCTTATGGGAAAAATATTACTTTAAGGAAAGATTTTTAAAAAAATTTCTAATCTTCCGTGCTAGAATATAGGTGTTTAAACAGCCACAGTATATAAACCTATGTAACTAATAAATAATATCTTTATTGTTTAGGGGTGTGTGAGTACTTTAAAATTCGACATTTCGTAGCTGCTTGCGCTAGACTCAGAAGATTTTTTACAAAACTCAAAAAATATGAGTGCTCGGAATGTTCAATCTTTTTCTCGAAAGTTTGTTGCGTAAAAATTTATATTCAAGTTTAATATATAATTTCATAACAAATAGTCCCCCTCAATATTTCCTTTTGTTTAGTTAATACAAATGTATAATTATATTACATTTATTTTAATAATAATAATTTGTGTTATATATTTTTTTATAAAAAATGTAATCCTAAAAAAATATTTTTGTAATTTTTTTGGGGAATTCATGAATTTATAACAGAAATTCAACTTGAAATATGTCTTTTAACAATAATATTATATTACTAGAAATCGAATGAGACTAGTTTTCCTTCAAGGTTAAAAATGCTTACTAGCATCGTCCTACTATTGTTTTAACAAATGGAATATGATAATTTCGGCTCTTTGTAAGTCTGATTTTGAGCCTAATATATAGCTTTAGGAGCACACCTTTATCATTTATAATATAAGACACTCATGGTTCACTAAAAATTTGCATTCACAAACCATAGTTACCAACATAATATGCTGAATACACAAAAACTACAAAATAAATAGGCTCATTTTATAGCTATACGCATCAGTGGGCACGTGGAGTAAACGTATAGCTCATCATGTCTGGTTTTCCAGTGACGGGGAAGCCACAGTAGGCGTACCTTTTTATTGATTGGAGTCACACCCTCCCTCCATATAAATTAGGGTGCATTTACTCTAAATTCAACCTTTCTTGTTTCTACCTAATTTGAGAAATAAGCTAGACATATACTGAACAGCTATCAAGAGCTGATGAAACCCTTTTTGTAATTTAGTATTTAAGGTCGATATTTTTTTTTTAATTTTCAACGGGCCCACAATTTCAGGTACGAATCGGGAGATGGAAGCAATCGTCAGGAGAACGGAGTCATTAACAACCCTGGAACTCAAGTTGAAGCGGCCGCTGTGACCGGATCCTACTCCTTACATCGCCCCTGATGGAACACCCATCACTGTCAACTACATCGCCGATGAGAACGGTTTCCAGCCCATCGGAAACAACATCCACGCGCAGATCTCCAAGGCAGTCGCCAACCAGGTGGCTGAAGCTAGGGGAGTGGCCGCCCTTCCGGTGTACCTCAACTCGAGGTTCAACCCTGGTCCCATCGTTTAACCTATCTTAACAAGGACACACTTCAACCACTTCAGTAGTAGATTATTTGTATCAGAGAAAACCTAACTTAATATGATAATGTAGATACTGTGTTTTAGTGTATATATAGTAATAAATCATGCATAATTATTCATAATTGTAGTAGCTTATTTGACCATTTCCCAAGGGTATTTCTATTAGGCTATGTAATATGAAAATTGGATGTTACACGACTATTTCTAAGTAGTTCAGTTAATGTCCTTCCTTGTTTGATTAGGTAAGTTGATTAGTGAACTTTGGTCATTTATTAGAACAAGTCAAGATTCTAAGAACTGAAGTAGACGATACATCCACACAAAAATACTCTACCATATGTTTCACTCATTCAAAATCAACAGAGAGTTTTTCGTTTCAAAGTATTAAGTTTTTTCTTAGTCGAATTTTAAAGCAGAAATATTTTAGAAACCTAATATTTGTACAGTTTTTAAAAATAGGACATTTTTTCATGAATCAAACGATACATTTTGATGAGAATATGAAAGTTCTTAAACTTTTTATTAGAAAGTAGATTATAAATTTGTTTTGTCTAATTAACTCTGTTGGAACTACACTGATAACAGCTGTCAATAAATATATTTCGCCTACTACCGTACAAACAAATCACTACATTTCTATGGGGCACAGAAGATATTTATTTCATTTATCAACGTGGAAGTCTTTATAGTATCTTATGCTTTATAATAAAGACTATATTTTGTATTTAAATAGTTTGTTATCTCGTTATATACATAGTAGAGTGAGCTCCTTTTCAATTCCAACTTGAGCAATTGTTCTACATTGTACATTTAAAAAATTATAACAAACCAATATTCCCGTGAACATTTGTGACAAACCCCTTTGCTCAAATTAGCTGCACGTAATACAAATATGTTAAAATTGTACAGGAGGCTTCTCTCGATATATAGTTTTAAGAGGGTTGCCTACAGGATTGCTGAGGCTGGTTGCATACGTTCAGAAATCCAGCATTATTTAAGGTGTGGTTTGTGATTTATTAATATGGTTCTTGCCAAAAGTAAGGAGATAGGTATCAACACGTTCCTTCATATGTGACTAAAACTCTTAAATGTTCTGTTTTATAAAGTTAAAACAATTCAATTTAATCTTCGTAAAATGTGACTAAATTCCAAAATTGAAATAAATGGTTAGAAACATAGATCTTACCTTTCTAAAATAAAATATACACCGTATTTGTACAAGTTCACAAAATAACATTTGATAGGTGTGTGGGTTTTTTTAGTGATTTTTATGGTTTATAGCTCTCATTCATATAAGACATACCGAAGTAAGAAAACATTTATTCTCGAATATTAAGCGTCTAATTGACTATAAAAAGATTACCTTGGTTAAAAAATATTCACACTATTTGCTTTTTAAATGATAAATTATTAAAAAGTATACATCCTCCTAGGCTATTATTGGTGCTTGCATTAGAGGTTAAGAAACATAAAAAGATAACTCTTGATATATTACATACTTGCCAGAATCAAAACACCTCTCATAAATTGATTCTAGAACTCCAACTGGGATTTAAAAATAAATCTCTTAGGTATGTTAGCTAGAAAACAAAATAATGCGATGTCGCATTGTTATATTTAGTTATCTTGTGAATGTGGGGAATGCCAGGCCTCCACCGTGGTTCGGATTCCACGTTAAACTGTAGGTCCTCCATTTCATCTCACAATCACCCTACCATTACACATTAGCGTAAGTGCGTACAACCCGAACGGGTAGTAAGACGCGGTGCTAATAATAATAATATATTTAGTTATAGTACTGTGGAAAAGTAATACAGAATCAAATTTACTCAAAAACTAGTTTTATCATGACCATGATTTTTTTGTTTCTATAATATACTTCAAACATATTTAACTGAAGCATTTTGCATATGATCTTATGATTTACGGAAATAAAATCTTATTAATTAAATTAGAAAAGCCAAACTCACTATATTCTTAAATGTCTATGTAATAATTTTAATTTATAAATGTATGTAATTAAACTGTAAAATTGTTTAAGTAGCATTTCTAGTTAATGATTTGAATTTACTATCTCGTTCAAACTTGACAAGACTTCAAAACTGTCAGTATCTACCACATAGAGAAACCAGCTAAAAAGGATATCCGATTCTTCAACAAAGATATTAGCTCATTTTAAATAGCTCATATTTAATTTCTTGAGTAGAGATTTTTTTTTGTTTAGTAATTACCGATATACTCTCAAATTTTATGCATATTTTCATGTCCATTAATATGTTATTACATGCTTTTCACAATCCCTTTATAATTATATGTTAAGTATAGTGGAATGTTTTATCCCTCAAAGAAGAGTGAAATGTGTCGAAATATTGAAGTAAAAAGTAGTATCCAAATATTATTTATTTAACATTATGTTGTCTACATTAGCAATTTTATTTATCTTCTAAAGTATGTGTAATCGCTTTTCTCTCAGCCGAGCCGACCAAACGTGATTGCCCGCAGTAGCAATGCAAGTAACCTTTTCTTGTTCGAGTATGGAATACCTAAAAGAGAGTCGTGATATGTTCCACGAGCTGAGAAGGCTCATCTATCCCAACCAGATTTATAATTGAAACAAATTCATCACGCTACGTCAACGCAATAGGTAATCAAGTACTTTCAGTTCAAGCCCATATATTTTAAAAATAAGGTTAGATCACTCTTATCCAAGAAATTGTGAATTTACATTTTAGATAATAAAATTTTATTTCAAATAAGGGTGAAATGTATTATTAATATTCAAAATCTAAATCGTGTTTTCAAGAATAACAAAATATAACAGGGTATTTATTTCTTAAAGTTATCCAACTCTCCCCTAACTTAACTGAGGCTGCATTTCCTCTAAATATTTATTTTAATTATTATTATTATTATTATTATTATTATTATTATTATTATTATTATTATTAAAACATGTCTCTATCGGATGAATAGTAAGTCACTTCTAGAAATAAAATGATAATTTAAGTACAAATTGTATATACTGTGATACTACTGATAATAAAAAAAATAACGATAAAACTCTTCACATCTGGAAGCTAAAAGTCGTGATTTCGTTGAAAAATATTTTAATTGGCCAATACAGTTCATGGTAAGGGCTAGTAATTATTGGGAAACTTAATAATTGTTGTATTTGTGGACGATACTGCTTTTCTTTTTAGTAAAAAGATTCGATACGTATCCTATTCATTAAAAAATATAATGATTTATCAAACCTTTTCGAAATGAAATATCGCTTAGTTGTCAATACAACTATCAATATTAATTTAAAATTCTCAATGGAACTATACATTATTATTTTTATAAGTAAAATTGGAGATTTTTAAATTTTTGTTTATTTTATTCGATATTGGAAGTAAATAATTCAAATTACAAACAATACTTAAATGTTTCCCTTAAATGAAATAATCACTTGAAAATACACTTTTAAAAATAATGTAAATCTTAATTAAGTCAGATTAATAAGAACTTTGTGACAAATTCAGAAACTCAGATTCATATATTTACATTTACAAGTTTAAAGGTACACCGCACTATAATACAATAAGAATTTAAGAATATAAGGTGAGAATCCAGGAACTTGATAATGTTATGTATTGTTGTTATTATTATTATCATCAATATTATCTAAATAAATTTATAAAATAATACTTTTGTTATTATATTTCTTTGAGATGTTCCTGAGGAGTTTCTATCATATCGACTAAGATCTGATTTATTGATACACATACAAGTAAATCATTATTTTAAAATTTTGCGAAGCTACTGTAGTAGACATATTAAAGGGCCCACTTAAGTACGCTAGAAATTACTGCCTAGATTTTCTGCTTTGAAGCAATATTTAATTATACTTTTCGTTAGTTCAAAATATGGTTCACGCAAAATTTAATTCAAAAGATTTTAAAAGCTCTATTTTTAATTAAAGACCCCCCTTATATTTTGAATTTTATAAAATATACAGAAATGTATAAACACTAATATCAAAGTCGTGTTGAGCTCGACTGCTGAGGACGGGGAGATCGAGGTTCCAATCTTGGTCGGGTGAACTGGGGGGGGTTCCTAAATGGTTTTCCACTCTCACTCCACGCAAATACGGGTTCATTTCCTCTAATTCAACCTTCATAATTTCTAATCCATTATTGTAATTAGTACTTAAAGCGTATAACCCGAATGGGTAGTAAGACGCGGTGCTAAATAATAATAATAATATCAACCTGTAAAATGTTCAGTGATATGATCAGTAACATTTTAAAGTAAAATAAAGGTTAGTTTCAAGATCTAAGAAATTATGAAGAAATATCTATTAAACCCATTAAAATGCACTTTAAAATTCTTGGATGTCTAAACCTCCACTAAAATGCAGGAAACACAGATTGAATAACTGAAATTGAATAACTAAACTTGTGAAAATAAAAAATACAAATATATAGTCTCCGAAGATACAAGGAATTGTCCCACAAGTTGAAACGAACCCTTCACCTATGGAGATTACACCACAATATCTGATTCAAAGGATGGAACTATTTACATGTTAATAATACACACTCCTGAAAACTTGCTCTAGGCATTTTGACACATTTTGCTCTATACAAAATAACTATGAGCAATTTTCCTTTACTATTAGTTATTGCATCAAAAATAAGTTACGAAGCAGGCCAACCGATGAAAGGTTGAAAGCTTTAGTACAAATAAAAAACCAAACAAATACACACTAGATTTGAAGAAAATTACATGAAGAAATTCAAGTTTAAAAGTCATACTAATTGTCTACACATATTCACTGTATGCCTGTAATTATGTAATTAAATATTTGAGTAAATATTGATTCTTTTGAAATAAGGTGTTTAATTAAAATATATTTGTGGAACCTAACATTGTATTTTTTTCTAATTTAGCTCTTTGATGAAAAAAAGTTTCCGGTTGAAATTGTCAATAGGTTTGATCGCCTAGATTGCTGACAGGATAGTGAGAGGAACACCCATCCAGAGATACAGTTAGAAATAGTTAGAAATACTGTAATTTTGGAGATGCAACAAATATTTGTGTGGATCTCTGTAAAATTTGTGTAGATCTCTGTAAAATCAGTCGGAAGAAGCCATGGTTTGACAGAAATGTTCGTAAATTAATATAGGATTGAGAGAATAGATATCATGTGGGTTATAAAGTCCTGTGAATCGAAATACCCACATTTAACATTGAAAAAAAGGCCAGTGCCATACTCAGACACAAGAATACTTAGCACCACGTCTTACTACCCGTTTGGGTTATACGCTTATGTACTATTTACGCTAATGGTTTAGGATTTGGGAAGGTTGAATTTAAAGGAGGTTAGCCCACATTTACGTAGAGGGATAGAGTTGAAAACCATTTAGGGAAAACCATCCCCAGTTCACCTGAGTGAGAATCAAACCACGATCTCTCCGTCCTCAGCAGTTTAGCTCAACACAAAACCAGCGTGTTAGCCAACTATGCCAGCGAGGCGGGTCAAATTCAGAAAAAAGGGAGAGTATTTAAAGGGCGAATCTAGCAAGATAAGGCTAAATTACAAAAATAACAATACAAGAAAACATCATTTAGGTATTAACGGATATAAGAAAATATATCAGACTAAGGACAATTTAGTAAAATATGAGAATACTAATCTGATGGAAGATACAAGCGATTAGTTAGGAAAGGTGGCGTACTTTTGTAATCGCAGCAATAATTTTCAGATTTCTTAATGCCAGAGTAAGTAAGTAAATGATTTATATAACTCTTATTTTAGCACCCGACCGTGAAAAGAATATAGGCTAATGATTAATAGGTAGCATTTGCTATCTCAAAATGCTGGCACAAGAGAAATATCAATATAGAAGAGTTGCGAGAGAATATTGGTTATTAAATTTGGGTAAATATCTAACAAATATTTTAAAAGTTACTAAATACACAATTATATTGCCATTAATTTTTTTACGTAGGAAAGAGACCTAAAATTAATTAAAATACATTTGTGAAATATTTTTAAAATTATTATCTTACCCGTTTATCAGTAACCAAACTATTATACATATATGTTAAGTTCATCATGATGGTTTTGTTTATTTTTGCCATGGCCCAATAAAGAAAGTGAACCCTCATTTGCTTTTTAGAATTGATGAAAATCTAAAATGTAGATACCATGACTTACAACCTAGCTTTTAATTACTATTTATAACCCTCACTCTTACTATCTGTCAGTCTGTCTGTCTATATCTAGAGCTACAACTAAAATGGTTTGATGGATTTAATTCAAAAGTTATATTTAGATGGTAAGGGTCTTAATTGAGGATAAAATTCGTTACTTTAATTCTAGCTCTAAAATTTAGGGGATAGCTTGGCAACAAGTGATTTTTGAAAACTCAACCTTTTTCAAAAATGTCTGTGTAGCAACATAACTTTCGTGTTGTGTTATTTATAAATGTCTTATAATATTATTGGAAATATCTCATTTGCGTGGAAAGAGGTAGAGAGAAACTAGGAAAACATTCACAAATAATGACCAATAATATATTCGACAGTGGTTCGAGCCCTGACCTTCACGTCATAGACACGCCACACCATACAAGACTGACACCTAGTATGTGAGGCAACCGGTAATAGTTTTATTACTATTGCAAACCACTCTTAATATCCACAATATTAAGAAGTGGACTGTGAAAGGTGTTTCCTAATTTAAATTCATGAGGTCTGACATGAAAGTGGCATTAACATTAAAAGCTGGTGTGTTTGTTTTGTAAATACACGTATCGTGAAAGAAAACTTGTTGAATTATATTGATGTCCAACTAAAACTAAGATATAAAGACTACAAGAAGTACACAAATTCATAAAATAGTATTTTTTTAATTCTTAGATTGGTAAAATTTTGTTGATTACGTGCATATAAAAACGCTACAGGCTATGTTCACCAATCCATAACCATTATCATCCTTAGAAAATTCTAACCATCTACTGTGTTATTATTTATATATTAAGACATGACCATACTAAAAAAATCCCCTCTTTGACCCACATGCATATATTTATTAGGGTAATCGAATAGGAATGAGGAAGGTAGGATTTTAGAGGAAGTTTACCCGTATTTGGATGGAGGGAGAGTTGTAAACAAATGAGTAGGAAACAGTCTTCGGACAATCAACATGATTCTAAACCAAATCGATCTATCTGTCATCAATTGTCGAGTCTAACATGATACTAACTCATTTGACCAATATACTTTTCCAAGACATGAACCTAAGCCTCACGATCAACAATCCAGTTTATTTATACCCATACACCTTAAACCACGTGACCACCGTTGAAGTTAGTGTATAACTGGTGAAAAAGATACTTATTGATATTCATAAAAAAAACATTCAAATCATATTTTGCTGTAGGTTAAGTGTTTAAACTAATTATTTAATTGGCAGTGCGTTTGGGGATGAGTACATAAATGAAAATACCTCTAGTCGGTACACTTATTTAGTAGAGAAGTAATATTTTAACTATTTAAAATATCGTTATCATAATATAATATCATAATGGGCGTGCCTGAATAAATACAACGTACGAAGTTGTTTCAATGCCAAAATGTGGTCTAGTAAAATGATTGTTGGGGGAGAGGGGGGTAAGGGGGAAGGGGTGGATATCTAAATTAACTAGATGGGGAAAAGGCGCATAAAAAGTTAGTAAATAGAGAAAAATGTATCTGTTAAAGGGAAGAATTGAGAAAGAGGAAACAATCATTATTGGTATTATAAAGTAGATATTTATTTTGATAAACTACTTGATATGATTTGATGTTCAAGAGCTAATATAAATAAGGAACCCTTTATTTTGCAAGTAATAACAACTTAGCCCGACTTAATTTTAAACAAGATGAGTCTACTACTACTACTACTACTACTACTACTAGCCCTACTAATCCTAATAATACTCTTTTTTTATACACACTAGGTCATTCGGTAGCATTTGTCTCTTCCAAGATAAGGATCCCAGGTTCGATTCGCAGCGGCCAAAATTTGGTAATTATTGGAATTGAGGCTCCACATTTCACAGTTATAAATTAACGGCTGGGGAGCAGGGTTTTGTGTTGGTTCTAACTTGAAGCTGGGTTTTTAATCCTAGCCTTTAGACCTAAGGTGGATCTTCTTCTCACCATTTATCCTCCCGTCTTCCTTTAGGACGAGGGTTTGGGAGTATTCTCGAATCTTATACAATTAATTAACTATCTCTGTCCTTAAGTAAGAGAAGTTCATGGCAGCAAGAACGCAAGCTCGCCATTCAACCCTATCTTGAGACATCTCCATCCAATCCCTAACTTGACCCCGAACATACTTCAAATATATTTTCAAATTATCCTCTCAATGACATCTTGGCCTACCAAGGTTTCTCAACTGAAATATTGTGTCAACACCCATCAACGCTCAGATTTGCCAGATGACCACCCCACTCCAACCTGCGTGTCATACACACATGATTATCCATAATATTTTCGAAAAAGTATACAAACCATGAACTTCTTTACTATGTAACTTTTTCCTCTTTTTTAAGGTCACGGATACAGGGAACGAGAGGAAAAGTAAGTGTTTATGCTGAATTTTTTCTAACAAAACATTTGTTTATTTGAAAGAAATCAAATATTAATTATATTCAAATTTGTAGTTTAATTTTCTTCAGATGATGACCTCAACAGTTATTGAATATCTGGCACAAGCATTATCTAAAACACTTTTTAAATTAAGTGAAAAAGGTTTTCAAGAAATACCAGGACACCATTGACGGATATTAATCAACTGTTGAGGTCATCATGTGAAGAAAATTAAACTCTATGTTTGTATAGAAACAATAATTGATTTATTTAGATCAAAAAAGTTTTTTTAATAAAATTGCAAAAAAACTGACCTTTTATCGCGTCTCCTGCATCCTTACTTTAATCCCTTTTAATTCCAAGCATATTTCTATACACGTTGTTCTCAGAAACTATTATTTATTCTCTTGGCACAATGTGAGGAACCACGCTTCACATCCGTAAAAAAGAAACAGATAAGGTTATACATAGTTTAGTTTATTCTTAGTTTAATATTACGAGAGAGAAAATTAAACAACAGTTTACACATTGAATAATAGTAAGGGTTAGCTGCATGAATCCGTTTTTTTATCTCCTCTTAAATTTCATTCATATCTGTTAGAACAGTTTTCAATGTACAGGTAGAAAACGAATCACTACTATATTAAACAACACATACTGATAGTAAACAATATATTTTTTATAGCCCCGAGTCTTACTACCAGTTCGCGCTATATATAGGCTATAACTACTATTATTAATGTGTTAAAGATTAATAAGACTCACAACATATGTAAAAGAAACAGTAAACACTCCAGAGATGAACACAACCTTAAAATTCCCCAATTAAATAAGAAGATGTTAAATTTAAAATTTCTACTTTCCTTAGTTTTTAGGTTACCCAAACTGGTGGTCAAGCGGTACAATGCACGCAAATAAGCACAGAGAAGTAAAAAAGCTTCACTTGAGATGAAAATCATCTGATTTCATAAAATGTTATTCTATGTTTCATATATAGTGGGTTTATTGATTTTGCAGATAGACACACCTGAGGTCAAGTGATCCAAAGCGTAAATCAATGAATGTAGGTGAAATTAAATCCAATACTCCTGAGGTGCACAGCTTGATAAACTTAAGTATGTGTGTCAAATTAATTTTTATTTTACTACGTTTGGTTGGTTGGTTGGTTCTAGAATTTCCTAAATTGATGTTCACGTAGTATAAGACGTTAAGCACAATATTAATACAAACATAAAGATAGATTAACTCAATTTTTTTATTTAAAAAAAAAGAATCGAAGCTTTACATAATGTGGTTTACCTTTTAACAAATTCAAAGTTTCATCTTTCTAGGTTTCTTGGTTTCGATGTTACCTACCTCAGTGGTAGCGTGGCTTTGAGGAGTCAAGTTCACAATTTTGTAAGAGTTAATCAAAATACGCCTCGAAGTTTTCCTTATATAGGCAAGTCTATGCTAAGTTTAAGCTTTCTGCAGTATAATCTTGTGTTTAGCATATGTGACACCTGAACCAGAAGCCAAATGGTCAAAATTGTCAGGATCTTAATTTATTTATTTTAATGAAAAGGTTCACAGAATTAGGTTTCTTAATGTAAGTATGCAAAATTTAAAGTATCTAAGATTTCTTGGTTTTTGAGTTATCTGCACTGGTTCTTATTTCGTATAAGCTCTAAATCAGGTACCTTTTAATATATACATCATATGTTTGTCTGAATACATAGTTATTGATGTAAGATGGTATCAAATCAAGGCTTGATATAATTATGCTAGTAAGAAACAACCAACCAAATTAATTTTAATATCTCTTTGGACTTGAAATTTATCCTGTGATTTCTTTTAAGATTTGAAGTTTATATTTTTACTGGTTGATCAAGTCTGATTGAAAAATAAAATCATACTATTTTCAATTATATATTTATATTAATAGAGATTAGACATATTTCATGAGATTTAAGACGTTTGTCATACGACAAATGTAAAAAAACGCCAAGGGTGTATATCCTCACATTCCCCCTAATTCATGTGTCAAGTCCGATATTTCTAGGTTTTTTAGTTTTATAAATCTAGCGCCTAAGCATTAACTCATGTTCAATTTTATTTATAAGATAATTAAATAAATTACATAATCAATAGTCAAAATATTGGCCATTAGCTGATTAAATATAAACTCTACATACTTTGTATAGTGCGTAATAAAATATAAAAAAATAAGTATAAAAACTAACTCTTTTATTGTATTTCAATGTATGTAAGTTGACTTATTTGAAAGGAAATATAGTTTAATTTACATATTCGGACTAAGCGATATGAAATACAACTTTTATTTGCTTACTCCTCATTAAGATATGGTAATAAATAAACCATATTCACCGTTGACATACCTTATCGTAAATTACGTCATCAAGCATCGAACCGGATACTATGCCGGATCTCAAACTGATGTACTCCAACGTTAGCTCATGTTAAGCGGATCTCCTTCATAAGTTCAACCGTGTTATGAAATCTAACTGTTTCCTTGCGAAACATAGCATGCAAAAGAAGTAGGAGAGAGAGAGAGAAAGGATGATCAAATTGACTGGGAAATGGAAACAACCTGAGTGAGAAATGTAGGTGTGGGTGGTTCGAACAAGGTGAAGAGGGCGTAGAACGCATCATCAAAACGAAGAGAAAAGGTCACTGGAAAAGTCTAAAAAAGACTACTCTTCACACAAGACAATGATGCAGAACATTTCCAAGAAGAACACATTCTTCGTTTAGTTTTATCTTTGTATCTGTTAAAACCAATAAAAAACACACCTCATCTTAATACCAATCCCGGTTATATACATAAATTTGATTAATCTAATATCTGCTTCGGTAGCTGCATGGCCTAACGTGCTACTTTCGCAGTAGATTAGACTGCCAATTATGGGAAGATCAAGGTTAAAATCTCGGTCGGATGTATTGAGGGCTATTTTTCGAAATTTGTTTACCACTCTCCCGCCAAGCAAATGCGAGTACCATTCCTTTAATTATAAACTTTCTCATCTATAAAACCATGAGAGTAAAATAGTACATAAGCGTATAACCTGAATGGGTAGTAAGACGCGGTGCTAAAAAATAAATTCAAAAAGGTTGTGATGAGGAACATGGAATATAGAGTAAATTTGCAGGCATTATAATTGAAGGAAAGTGGAAATCCAGTTGGATAAAAAACCTCTAAGCTCGCGGCCAAAATTCAAGATTCTATTTCTCCTATCTTTCCTTGATGTTAACTTCTAATGTGAAAATATAGATATCATTTTCAAAATGAATGGAATTGTATCAAACGAATACCGAACTACGCAGCTCTTAACCGACTTTACACAAACTATTTGTTTGTTTTCGTGATGAATTTTGAAGCATAAACTAACGAGTGTTAAGCCTCTAGGTAGTGATTTAGTGTGACTTGTATGCACGATTTGAAGGGGCGTTGGGGGGG
>CABFOV010000026.1:191522-205719 GCA_902141375.1 Timema poppense | reverse complement strand
GGGGGGGGGGGGGACTAACAAGAACGACATCCATTTTGCTTCACCCTCCAAGCTATAATAAAATGTACCTTAATTTAAATTAACAGTGTGTTTTAAATTATACTTATTAATGACTCGCGTGACTTCTCAGCGTGTAGTAGTTACATAGTCCAGACAAGATAGTTATGCAAGTTTATAATTTGAATGAATATTATTAGAAGCAGTGTTATTTAATACTTGTTATAAAATACTATTATAGTCGTATTATTTATGTTTATTATATCAATATACTATAAATATTCGTGGCCAAAAATATGGCGTTATCAAAAATTTTTATATATATTTTCACCACGTCTTACTAACATTTTGGGTTGTACGCATTTATTTTTGCTAAATTATTATTATTATTATTATTATTATTTATCGCCTCTCCTTGCTACCCATTCGGGCTATACGTCTATGTACTAATTACTACACCCGACTTGGATCCAACCCCGATCGCCCCGTCATCGGAAGTCTAGTCTGTAGTGAGAGTGACATCTTAGATCATGCGGCCACCAAGCAAGTTTTAATTAAATGTTTGCTTAAAGGCAGGTACAGTACATAATGAAATACTATATTAAACTACGTGGGTTGGTCGTCGAAACAAATTAACAATAATAATTTTGGATGTTATTGTTTTATGGACCATTAACTATGTTTAGTATCATTCTTATTGAACCCAACCTGAACAGATAGTGAAACGTGGTGACAACAAAAGTTATCGATTATTTAAATGTATTGAACCGTAAGAATTCAAGTTTAAAATAATTATTTATTTTTTTACGGTTCCATTATCTAGCATTTGTTATTTATAATGTTGTTAGAATTTAAAAGCGCTTCATATTTTAGCAAGTAACGTAATATTTGCCTCCTTTTCTACGATGTATGAAATGTGACCTTCACTGACATAATTTTTATTCTTTATATTTAGCACCGTGTCTTACTACCTGTTCAGGATATACGCATATGTACTCATTACGTTTGTGACTTAGGGTTGAAAAAGGTTGAATTTAAAGGAAGTATACCCACACTTGCGTGGAGGGAGAATGGAATACCATATAATATAATTTAATATATTTTTGTAGCATACAATATATTTAGGTGACTTGGTGGCGTAGGGTGTTAAGGTGTCGAACTTCTGTGTTGGGGTCCGGGGCTCAATCCTCAGTCCCGGCACAGATTTATCTGATTACCAAACCCTTCCTTCACCTCTGACAAGACATCTTGTGAGTGTGGGGAATGCCAGGCCTCCACCATGGTTCGGATTCCACGTTAAACTGTAGGTCCTCCATTTCATCTCACAATCACCCTACCATTACGCATTAGCGTAAGTGCGTATAGCCAGAACGGGTAGTAAGACGCGGTGGTAATAGTAATAAAAATAATATTAATACAATATATTTAATATTTTATACAATATTGAATAACTGTTTGGGCAAACATGTGCATTTTGGGTGAAGAGATGGTTTTATTGAATACAAAAACTATTATATTTAGGACTACGAATATAGAGAGTACTCCAATGTTTAATAACCTTGAACCGACTGATTGACCAGGAACATTATAACTACGCAGGTGCACGTGAGTATTATTAATAACATGGCACCCTGAGCACACGAGCACTTAAGAAAGATATGCCACATATAACCTACTCAGATGATGTTTTCATTTTTTAGCACCTCGTCTTAAAAACTTTTCAGGTAATATGCTATGTACTAACAACGCTATTGATTTTAGGGGTTAGGAACGTTATATTTAAATGAAGAGTACCCACTTTTGCGTGGACGGAGAGTGGAAAAGGATGATGGAAAAACCACCTTAAGTACACTCGACCAAGTTTCGAACCTCAATTTCCTAGACATCGGCAGTATAATCTACTTCGAGAGTAACGCGTTAGATCACGTGGCCACTGAAGTGGGTACTATGAAAGATAGTAGCCTTACATTTTTCGAAAGGGGAGAGCCTTCCAAAGTACGTATGATGTATGCTCTGACATATGATCTGACGCGTGATCTGGAATCTAACACCCATCTTCAGTTTAAACCAATGTAACTCTATGACTAAGCGCTCACTGAAGTGGAGCGACAAAGTTGTGACTTAACACACAGCACAGCAATGTCGGACGATTACTGTATACTTCCCTTTTTGTAACATGTTACATATAGATTTATTCACTTAAATCGCTGAATATTTGTTGGAAGTTATTAAAGGACGTTCTTCCAGCCACGTCCTAGAATTTGTATCGTGTTTTAAAATCACAGATTCATTTTTCATTAATATTAGATAATTGTTTCTTTACTTACTATGTAAAAGGACCGAAATTTTACTCGATACATATTTAACTATTTAAAAGCATTGAAAGCACCAGATTTTTTAAAAAACATTTTCTAGCTAAAAATAACTTATTCAATAGAGTCGCTTACCTTAATGATCGTTATTATATCTAATAGCATTGACTCAATTCATTAAGGCTAAATCATCATCATCATCAAATTAAAATATTATTAATACATGAATTGCTGCCAAACAATTTTTATGTGTTTCGAGTCACATGTTAGTAAAGTCCCTTATATGTAAATGTCATAATCATGCCATGTTTTTGCCAGATAACGTGTCATGTCACTTTGGTGAGCGCTCCTACTAACACGTCCACTGTTTACATGTTTTATGTCACTAATGTTTAGATTGCTTGTCAAAATGTGAGAACTTGTTCCTCACTAATGGTTTTGTGAATACATATTATGTCAGTACAAACTCAACACTAATTTGTTTATGTTCAATTTTTTATAGAATGAAATATTACGTAATATCTATGTGATTAGTTTTCTTACGAAACTCTGGAATGTAAATCAGAAGAATGTCAATTTGACTGTCTACGTATACTGCTGTAGGATTACAATGGTTACATTTGGAATCATTTAAAAGTGGTCTTAAACATATAATTTATTTTGAAGTAGTTGAAGTTGCCCTAACGGCACATGGTTGTATCCATCTCGGCATTTTTGGTTCGGATTCTGACCGGGCTAGTATACAACCAGCTCGCCCTGGATTCACGTGTGTCAGTTACATCTTAGTGCTAAATTTTAAGTATTTAAATACATTGTGTTCGGGTGCCAGGTATTTTAAAGTTCCCTACCAACAATTATACTGTATTTTATTTAAATGTAAGATGACATAAATTAAATACCACAAATTAAATATTCGAAATAATTTATTTCACACTTTGGTTCTGGTAGTTTAATTAATTATTATAAATAATGGAAGTTGAGTTGGGGTGACTGCGTGAGTGCTTAGCACATGTCCGATCTGTAAGACACTGTGAAAGAGTTTTTTTAAGACATATCCGATCTGCTTAATGGTGTAACCGCGAGTGTCTAGCACACGTCCAATCTGGATGATGGTGTAGTCACGAGTGTCCCTCCAATGGAAGCCGCGAGGTCTCCTTGACACCCTCACAAAGTACAAGGGAGCGTCCATTCCCCTTGGGCGATTTACCTGGTTAGAAAAAATTGGCCAAGGTCGCTTTCACTGTCACTTAAAAAACTGCAACTTGGGTCGTGGATGTAATTTTTACTATCTTTCCGGTTTTGTACTGCTAGTTTTTAGGGATCATAAATACTAAACAAACAAAATATGTATTGTACCCATATTTTAGAATGTAGACCAAGTGAGGTTCCAGTATGCTCTTCATTGTAGCTCATGAATCCTGCTAAAGGTAACATTAAATATATGTTATGCTTCACTGCTACGTACTCAGCTTCAGTTGTGCTACCCGTAACCAGGCTTTGACGTTGTGAGCTCCATATGACAAGTGACAAGTTACACACGATACATATCCTGTGTGTGATCTACGGTTATCAAGGTCACGAGAAAAATCAGCGTCATAATAACCAAATAAAGTTAATTTGTCATCCTTAAACGGTATTTTCACATACTAATCCGATATTATTTGTAGCAATGAAATATTCTTTTAATAGCTCACCAATGACTTTTGTCGTGTTTCTTACAAAATCGACTAAATCTACATAATGCGCAATATCTGGTTTTGAAACCAAGGCAAGAAATATTAGAGAGCCTACAGCATCTCGGTAACGTATATTTTCAGTAATTTCACTTTCTTCTTGACTCAGTCAACTGTGTAGATTTTATGGTACGCTTATTATTTTCACGTTGACCCTCTTAAATGTATGCAATAATGGACGCGTGCACATGATTTGTGTATTCACATAATTCTTTTCACTTGATTGCTCTCAATTTGCATACCAACATATACACTTGCATCACCAACTGCTATTTACAACTCTTGCTTAAATGTCTTTATTATTGTATCAAGTATTTCATTTGACTGAACTGAAATCAACCAATCATCAACAAATAAGATTTGTATTCAAAAATATACAGACTTGTCCACGTAACTTTGTTACAGATCGAATCGTTTCAAAAATTCACTAAACTTTTGGTTTCAAAACCTTGGATCCGGTTAAAAACCATATCATGATCTTCGCAGTTTACAGATCCCATTGGATAGATTTTTCACGAAGTCTCCTTGGCACCTCCATGTTCTCAATACAAAAACGCAGTACACACATCAAACTGTACTACCTCCAAATCCTTTTGTGCTTAGACTGCTATAAACACTCTATATTAGTCGTATATAACCACTGAAGCAAAAGTTTCAGTAGAATCTATATTTGACTAACGAAGAAACCCTCTCGCGCATAAGCGAAATTTGCAACCACATATATTTCAAGCAGTTTCACTTTGAATTTTAAAATCCACTTTTAAACTCATTGGTTTTATCTTTTCATCTTCTGGCACAACTATCCACATTTGGTTTTTATCGTGGGATTTTAGTTCTTCCTCGATTGCTTCAATTCAATTTTGTGCCTGAGGACAGATTCTTCAAATGTTTATGCCCTTAAATATTGCACAAGATTTACATCAAATCTGTGTGGTGGCCATATTTTACTTAGTTCCCTTAACACCCCAATTTCAAATTTTTCCTAGGCACCTTTGGACCTGGATTGACATAAATTTTATTCTCATCGTCAGTAGTTTCTATCTTGTGTGCATTTGTTCCTAGTTGACATTCTGGATGGATACTAACAGGCTTTTCATTTTGTTAGTCACGTTGAGGGGCTTCAAGTAGACTGTCTAGCCTAAAACCATCTATTTCGTGTTGTTTCACTTGTTTTCTCATGAGTTTTACCCCCACTTTTATGTATTTTATATAACAGTGGATTTTTTTCACTAAACGTAACTTATCTTCAAACTAAGATGCCCTTTGTGTTTGAATCATTCAAATGGCAATTTGCCGATTCACATTGGTATCAAACAATTAAACCTTTCTTCAACTTTGAATTAAACTTTCGTTAAAAAATTGTTTTTGCAAGTGCACGTATTCTATTGTAGCCTTCTGTGTTTATTGCTTCATCCCACACACATTTTGGAAGATTTTCTCCATGCCACATTGTGCTACTAGCACTCTTGAGTATTGTTCTGTTATTAAGTTTAGTTTTACTATTTTGGTCTGGAGTATATGGTGCTGTGTTTTTCATGACTATGACTCCTGATTCCATGTATGTTTTCTTTTCTTTGCTTCTTATAGTTATTCCAAACTTGGTTTGAGCGTTCTTTCATATTCTTTGAACTTTTCAAACATGTCAAAATTGATGTGTCTCAGAAAATACATATGCTTATACCTTGACACATCGTCCTTAAATATCAAGACAAAAATTGCAACTCTAAGTGATTACAATGACATTGTTTCTTACACTTCAACATGGATAAATTCAACGGGTTGTCGAGATCTATTTGATGTATCTTTCTTAGTAAAAATACTTAGCACTGCGTCTTACTACCCGTTTGGGCTGTACGCTTAATACTAATTATGCTAATGCGTTAGGAATTGGGAAGGTTTAATATAGAGGAAGTGAACCCGCATTTGCGTGGAGGCAGAGTGGAAAACCGTTTAGGGTAAACCACCCCATTTCACCAGGGTTAGATTTGAAATTCGATATACCTATACTCGGCAGTTTAGCTCAACACAAAACTAGAGTGTTAGCTAACCACGCCATCGAGGTGGGTGATAGTTATTTCTTGAATTTACTCTATTTCTATGTGCTTTCCCAATTTTGAAAGATTCGCAGAAAACATATTTAACACTAATCAACTTGATACAATACACAATTTATTTTTCCAACATAAATTTGAGTTTCTTTGTAAATATGTGTCCAAAACGTTCACGCCACATTTGTAGAGTTATTGAAACGTTTGCTTCATCACCATATTTTATGAGTTTAACCATGAACCAATTCTACACATCCCATTGTTTTGTTTGATGCCTAAAGCAGTAACGTCGCCATCACTGCTGATTATAAAATATATCACCCGCCTCAGTGGCGTAGTTATCTAACGCGCTAGTTTTGTGTTGAGCTATACTGCCTAGGACGAGGAGATCGAGATTATAATTTTCATTGGGTGACCTGGGGTAGTTTTTATTAAATGGTTTTCCACTCTTCCACCATGCCAATGCGGGTTCATTCCCTCTAATTTTAACCTTTACTATTCTTAACCCATTAGCGTAAATAGTACTTAAGCGTGTAACTCAAATGGGTAGTAGGACGCGGTGATAAATAAATAAATTAATATATGATATGTAATCCTTGAAAAATCATATCACAATTCTTTGATGTGAAGACACAAATGTAAAATAATTTTTTCCTCATCTTTGTCACATATAAGTTGTTTTCAATTAACGTTTGTTACCACTTGCTTTTCACTATATTTCCCAATAAATTTGTATCGCACTCTAAGACATGAAACTTGCTGTTGTCGCCAAGCGAAACAGTTTCATCGTTTATCGTTTGGTATTTAATAAACCAGACCCGTCAGTAGCTTATGTGCCTAGATGCACCACTGTTTGGCCAACCACCAATGTATCATACGTCAGTTCTTTCTATTGCTGAAGAGATGGTATGACACTGCCATCTGTGTTTTTAACCTGCTAATCCTTATTTTTCCAAGTTACACGTCTGTTACCATTTTAACATGACGATGATGCCTCAAATCCCACGTTGCGTTGCATTTGAATTTCTCTCCGATTTTCTCCTAGTCTGTTCTTATCTTTCTACAGTTCAGCGAAAAATGTCCTTTTTTTCCCACAGTGGAAGTCCTTGACTTGGCTTGTTTTTTCTATGTGTAGTGCAATTGGAATTTTTCTCCTTCACCAAGCTATTGCTGAAAAGGCACTTGTTGTTGTGTCGTCCTCACTCAGTCTCGTTTCTTCCTTTATGAATCTTTCAGTTAAATTCACAATTGTTTGATCAGTGACTGCCACACTTTTCCACGTCATTTTTAGCGCATTTTAATTTGAAGGTAGGCTAACTAGAATCTTCACCATTATGGCCACAGTTTAAATATTTTGTTCAAGATCACTGAGCTGTTGATTCATGTTTTCCACCTTCTCTACATGTTAGACCTATGAGTTACTCGGATCCATTCTATACTTGTGAAAACGTTGAGTTAGAATAAGATTTTTAGAGTAAGAATATTTCTCATGTTTATCACACATTTTCATCCACATCTCATGTGCTGTTATACACTTAAGAAGACTCTCCATTTGCCTGAATTCCATGGATGATGAGATCAAAACCATTGCTCTCGTATTACTTTTTATCCATTACTTTAACGTGCCCACATTGTCTGAAGTTTCTTCAAGCAACCGTTCAGTCCTATCAGTACAATTCTCAGTAGTTTATATGCAGTGAATACTGAGTTCATTTAAAATTTTCATTGTTGGAAATGTTGTCCCTCAAACTTTGTCACGTTTCGAGTTGATATTTCTCGCGACCCCGTTTTTGAACCTACCGATAAAATGGAAAGCCGACGCTTTACAACCAACGAACCTTTTAGAATCACTCTACACGCACAATTTCAGTGTGATTGAGCCCAATCTCTATATCATAACTGTGTAGACAAACTGGATGCTCATTGTGTATATAAAGTTGGTTTTATTGATTAAAAATCTATCATGTTTAGGACTATGAATATACAGACTATTTAACGGTTTAATAATCTTGAACCAACTGACTGACCAGTAACATGAAAACTGCTATGGTGTACGTGATTATCATTAACAACATGTTGTCTTGAGCGCATGCGCACTTAGACAAATACTCAATAAACATAATGCCACATTTTAGCTATTCACATGATACATTGTAAGCCTATATTTGTCTAATACGTAAGGTTATTGTTAGCGAGATTATACTTTTAATCGTCAACCAGGAATTATTATTGAGTATGATTCAGCAAAATTTGTGGGATCCGTTTGACCTACAAATATATTAAAAGTCCTACAATCACACATTGTTTCTATACTAAAATTTTAATTCTGTTATCATAGATACCTCTTATATTTATTCCTTAAATTACTTCTTTCCTCGATAAATATGCCCCCTCCTATATACAAAAATAATAAAGAATAAATACAATTTATATTTTCAAGTTAAACTACCTACTCTTCCTATAATTATTATAAAGTTGCGTGACAACTATAAAGCTACTAGGAAACATAAGAAACGCTGGTATATTTAAATCCTGGCTAGTCGCCAATATAAAAAGAGTATTTCCATTTCAACAACATTTAGGCTTGTGATCATTTCCTTCTCAATGTAGCAGAACCGAGATGATTAGAGGCAGAGTAAACTTTCTAAGATTTATCTAAACATCACAAGAAGAAAATTGATTTAAAATAAATCTTTCAACTGGTTCTAGTTTTCCAAACATAGTGCGTAGAGGATAGTCAAGCAAATTCAACTCTCAGATGATCGATGATTTAGAGTTGTATTTCCGACTCAAATTTGTTGTAGTCAAAGTCGTTAACAAGACTTTTGAAGGAAAAATAGTTTAATATATTATATGAAATTTATCAAAGATACCCAAATATCAATTTTACTGAAAAAAGTTAAACCACAGAATTAATATTCTTTTAATTGAAAAATTACAATTGTACACAGGAATTGAACACGAGACTTATGACTTAGTACGTCAATGCACTTATCACTGAGCTACTTAGGAGTCATCCCCCGCTAAAGGTCACTCTTCACTAATGTTTTAAGACAGAGTATGTGATGGACGCGTGGAACACGTCAGATACATATCAGCGATTAATTAATATCACGAGGTATCTGCAACTTTGGTGGGATTTATTCTGCCGAAAGAACAATGACAACAATTGTCTGATTGCGCATATCATAATGGGTTGAATAGTCAAGCTATTATAGTTGTTAAATATGGCTATAGCCGTATCTAATATAATATTATTTTGATTGAAAAATGCAACCTTGAAACTGGAATCGAACAAGGCCTATTTTGACTCGAGAAGGCTTTATATTGCCAGCTGAAATATTAACCAGTGAAACATAGACCCTAAGGAAAAGGAATAATACATATTTAGAAAGTCTTAAAATTTGGTGTTGGAGGAGAATTGAGAGGATAGAGTGGACAGATCAGATGAGTAATGAAGAAGTTTTAAAAAGAATAGTTAATGAAAAATGAGCCATTAACCAGATTAATCCATTAAAAATATCAACAAGATTAATCATATGAGGAAATAGCTTATTGAGTGACGTTGTAGAAGGTAAGGTGAAAGGGAGACCAGGAAGACATAAATACAACTGATGGATGACCTCAAACTAGGAAAGAAGATGAATTTTAAGGAAATAAACTAGGTAGCAGCTTATAGAACCTGTTGGGGGAGACAATTTGGACAAGGCAACGTACCTGTTGGAAGACAGAACACATAATAGTAAAAGCGTGTATGTACATGTCTTTATCTAATTTATACTTTTATATTTATGTTTTTATCTTGATTAAAGAATGTTTTTTATTAGAGATGTGTAGTTCATGAATGAATTATTCATATCGAATAATTCTTCCAAATAAACTAATCGGACTACTTTAGCTTTTTGAAGTGATCCATTTCAAAGTGAACTACAAGTGGATGTCATAGAAAACATTCGTTACCCTCCGGCCAATCTTTGCAGCAAAAATAAAATGACAAAATAAGAAGGAAGACTGATAAACTTCGTGTGAATTAATAATACTCTTGATGAGCCCCCGAATTGTTTTATTTTTAGAAATAAATGTATTTTAATAAAAGTATAATCTGGGATGGGCAACATGTAAGGCTCGTTTATTATTGTTTGATGGTAGTGGGGAGGCCGGGTTTCCAATCTCGGTTTGGTGTAATAGTTTTTTTTGGTAAATGGCTTCCCACAGTCCTGCCCCAACAATGCAAGTATATAATTGGTTAGAATAATCGACTGAGCTAGCTCGCCAAATAAACTACTATACTAGTATAAGTATATTTTTAACTGAACTAAGACACACTTGCTGAACTACTGAGTAAATAACTTATCGTACTTAATTTGTGAATTATATACGTGACTTATGATTGTAATGAAAAAAATACATTGTATTAACCCAAAGAGTGATTCGTTACTAACAGTTTTAGATTCTACCAATATATAATTTTTTAGAATTGTTATGTTTACAATCTATTTAACATATTAACGTGTCAGCTAAACTTCAATAAAATGATAACATAAATAATTATATTATTAAAAAAAACATTTTCTATAATAAAATCATTAAATATTGTATACCCTATTTTAATTATTTTTAGTTAAGTTTTATAAAAATGTATGCTCAAACAATAATAAATTTTAATTTATAATATAACTCATCTTTTTTTTTGTTTTCGGAGCTATAGATTGATTTTCTTTGCACAACATAATAACTGAACACAATAAAAAGCATTGAAAATTGTAATGATAACTTATTATTTATTTGCTAAAACGATATATTAAAATTTACACTATTATAGGTATTAAATTCAATATAACTTTTAGAAGTGAGCATTTTTAAAACAAATTAACATAATGGAAAAAATATAATATTTATATTACTATTCTATTTCAAAATACCAAAATAATTATGCAACTTTATACTATTTAGTTTACATACAGAGACATCTTGTTAAAATATCAAATTTACTCATAAATACACAGATAATATAGTAAAGAGCTACCTATTATATAAATTATGGACAAAAAGGAAACACTTTTTACAAAATTAGAAATACTTTTAGAGTAAAACCTTAATTTTGCGAGGATAGATAGCATGTTATTATATTAACTAATTCCACACTCATTCCCTCTTTTCAGCTTTCTTACTTGATGAGATGGACACACAAATCCACATTCTTAATATTTATTAATTATTGTACAAACATTTTTGTTTATTTTATTTATAAAACAAAATTCTCAAACCCAGTAGTTTCCGTGAGTGACTATACATTTTCTTAAAGTGTTTATGGCCTTCAACAAGGTGTCTATGATTATAACCTCATTACATGGATCATCTTCATCCACACCTATATTTGGCTGTGCATTTCTTTTAGATGTGATATAAAAAACACTCTGCCACCTAATAACTACGATTAAGACAATTGGCTAGCTTCTGTCTATTTCTCAACATTCAGTAAGACTTTAAAAAAAAAATGTTTTTGTCCTTGAAGATGCTTGAGAAAATTAGGGGATATAATTAATAACAATTACGTCGATGTTCAATCAAGCGAGTCATATAACCACTAACGGCTACATTTTATGCACGGGATATACTTAATTACTATAATTAAGACTTAGGATAATTTAAACTAGTGATAGTATGGTAAGTGAAACGGTAATTGTCGATGTAGGAAATTGTTTACGGTGAGTTAGGGACTGAGAGAGCTAGATAATATTATGGTCAAAGAAGTAGAGTAAATAACAATTGGCTTTGGTCTAATATGACAAAGATTTAATTAAATATATAGTATATATGGGCACTATTTCTAGTACGTAATAAATAATATATGTTGTTTATAAAATAAAACTCTAAATGAGGTGGTCTCTTCAGTTATTTTATATAAATGTTATACTCCAAATTTATAATATTATGGTTCACAAAATAGGATATCAAATTAGGACTAATCTTTTAGTAAAAATATTTCAAAATAGATTTAATTTTAAAATATGCCAATAAATGAAAGTGTTTTATTAATATGCATATTTTTATTATTTTCAAAGAATTTATGAAAAAATAAATTTCCTACATAAAATACAGTTTTAGCTACATTATCCACACAGGAAGGAACGAAACAGTCTCTTCCAGTTTGCCTTGTTAGTGATGAGAAGGTCAGGGATTGAATCCCTATAAGGTATATTTTCCTAAATATTTTTCTTACCAAATCATACTTACTCTAAATCCTACCTTTCTCAACACAACTTTTTAAGAGTAAAACAATCTAATTGAGCAGACAGGTAGTAAGATGCGGTTCACAAAATAAAATAGGTGGTGTGACACGATTGTTAATAACTTCACATATAATCAACAAATTTTCAACAAACTTTTCAAAAATTAACTCTCCGTAAACTTTCCTTAAAAGATTTTCTTCCGAAAAAAAAAAGTTATTTATCTGGTAAAACACTCAATTGCTATCCTTTTGTAAGAACATAGTTTTGGTTATTTTCAAATAATTTAAAATTTTCAAAATTCAGCTATAATTTAAATACAGTTAAATTATTCTGTCTCCAGAAAAAAGGCATAAAATGTTATTTATAATATCAAATATTCCACTGACACACACACACACACATATATATATATATACGCATACATAAATATATACATATTATGTATATTTACACATACACATTATAAACAATATTTTCATATACATTTTCCAAACATTTCAAAATTTTAAAAATTAGCCTTTGGTAAACTGCTTTTAGTTTTATAACCAAAATTGAAATCACAGTTACCTTAAGGTATGCTCATATAAGACACGTAACAATATAATTATAAATAAAGTTTAAACGAAAAACCTCAAAACGTTTTGGCTGAAGTCCGAAGTTCAGACCTAATTTTGTGAAATTCTTCTTTTTTGAAATTGAGGCCATATAAAAGCTCAAGATTAATAATAATCTTGAGGGCTAAAATTTTCACGAATATTTGAATTTCTTTACATAGGGAATTTAATATTATTTTTCAAGTTTATTAATGAAATATGTTCACTTAAATTACATGACAAAAAGTAGTTTAAGGTGTTGAAAAACACAGCACTTATTTGGTGCAAAAATGGATGAAGATATTGGGGAGTGAAGGAATTCCTATAGTGATGCGTTATATATCGTATACTCATCACAAAACATTGCTTGGATAGTAAATACTCGCAGATTACACGTAGCGTGAATGGAAAATTCTAGAACCGTCATCTATTGGTTGACTGGCAAATTCAATCGAAGGAGACATTTGGGAAGACCTAGACACAGACGGGTGGATAACATTAGAATTTACCTGAAAGAGAGAGGGTGTAATGAGGTGGAATGGAATGAATTGCTCAAGATAGGGATAGGTGGCACACTTTGGTTGTTGTAATAGTGGCAATTAGCTTTCAAATACCTAGTGCCATAAAATAAGTAATTTTCTTATTTATTTTATAATATTATATGTATATGTTAATTATCCAATTGTAGTGTGCTATCTATAATGCTAATTCTTTCATAATTTCAGAAAACAACGGGAAAACACCTCTTTGATCCATTTCTGACTTCCCGAGCCCATGGGCTTTCTCCCAGATGGAGAGGACGGGTAGTACTAGTCACGCTTTAACTCTTGGATATCATTTCCATATATTCACATTTACATTTTAAACATAGGGATAATTTACATTATATAATTTCTTAGGATTTGCTTTTTAAATTTTACTGGATGCTTGTTTAAAAATCATTATATTGATGTTGCCTAATAAATATGATACATTTCCTTGGTTAAATGCTATAAGGTGTCACTCTTGTAATAGACTGAACTGTATGGTCAGATTGGGTTTTGAATCTTCGTCGGGTGTAATTAGGGTGGTTTCCGTAAATTATTTTCCACTCTCCCTCCATGCAAACGTGGGTACATTTATTATATATTCAAGCTTCCTCACAGTTAACACATTAGCGTAATTAATACTTATACGTACCCGCCTCGGTGGCGTAGTTGGCTAACGCGCTGGTCGTGTTGAGCTCTACTGCTGAGGACGGGGAGATCGAGGTTCGAATCTCGGTCGGGTGAACTGGGGGGG
>CABFOV010000026.1:170858-185748 GCA_902141375.1 Timema poppense | reverse complement strand
ATATATATATATATATATATATATATATATATATATATACATACATATATATATGTATATACTGAAATCATGGACTAGTAATACGGTTTTACGGATTATGTGTATTATATCGTAAATATCTGCTTTTATAAAGGTGGTAATACTCTATCTAACTGTCCCAATCTCTATATATATAGAAAATATAATATACACATGTACATAATATATAGTTACATATATACACATTTATATAAATACATTTACACATATTAAAATATATAGGCCCTATGTAGAAAGAAAGAATGATATAGAAAGAATAATAAAAATAAAAAAATATCTATATATTCATGTAGATAGCTATATGTGACCCACTTCAGTGACTATATGGTCTAACACGCTACTCTCACACTAGGCAATACTGCTGATGACGGAGATATCGAGGTTCAAATCTCGGTTGGGTGAACTAAGGATGTTTTTTCAACAAAAAAATTGCCACTCTCCCTCCACAAAAATGAATGTACACGTCCTGCAAATATAACTTTCCTAATCCCCAATACCATCAATGTATTTAGTACATAGGCGTATTGCTCGAAAGGGTAACAAGACGCGGCGCTAATATATATATATATATATATACACGATTTATAATAATACTATAAAAATGATATTATAATCTTTATTCATACACATATATTAATAAATAATAAAACATACATTTATATTTTTTTTTATTAATAATCATTGTTTATAAATATGCGATTTTAATACTATTAAATGAAAGTTATTGGCTATTTAAGACCGAATTGCACTTTAAAAAGAATATGGGTAAAGAATCTGCTCAATTATTCAACTGTAACTTTTTTTTTAGAAAAAATGTGTTCATTTTTAAACCATGTCTTACAATCCCATTAATTTGGCTTCGATGAGAGACATTCGTGACTCGAATAGAGTAAACTAGCCACTAGTCATATGATTTAGTTACGAGAACTAAACAGGCGAACTAGCTGTTAGACCAATTATCTAGGTGTGTAACCTAATCAGGTAAACTAGCCACTAGACCAACTATCTAAGTGTTAGCTCTAATTAGGTAAACTAGCCACTAGAACAATTATCTAGGTGTGAGACCTAATATGGTACATTAGCCACTAAACCAACTATGTAAGCGTTAGCTCTAATCAGGTAAAGTAGCCTTTAAACCAATTATCTAAGTATTGGTTCTAATAATGTAAGATAGCCACTAGACCAATTATTATCTAGGAGTGAGACCTAACCAGGTACACTAGCCACTAGACCAATTATTATCTAGGAGTGAGACCTAACCAGGTACACTAGCCACTAGACCACCTATCATGTTGTGATACCTAATCAACTACCTACATTAGCTACAAGTTAATTATCTAGATATTAGACCTGAAAGTTAATAAATTAACTGTATCCTATTCCTCCTGATGATATTGCCACGAACAGGGTTCTAGATTGCGTCATTGCTTGAGAACAAGGAATAAATATGACATGCTTTCATGAGAGTAAAAGATGACTCAAAATCTGTGTGGATTACGTTGTTAAATTCGCGGAGTTTTTCCCGTGTCCTTCAATGCACTCCATGTCTCCCATGATTTAAACGTAATGGTATTCTGAAGCTGTCAGTGAAACCAAAACGGAACTAAGGCAATATGACCCTATTTGTCAAATGGATTCTCATTGGGTAGTTTAATTATAACTGATTGCAAATAAGTAAAGTAATATTGCAATGTTTAGACGAATTGAGTAACTAAAGGATGTAGTGTGTTAGTAGAGTAATGTTAAATACATTTTATCCCTACATTTTTCTGGAATTTGGATTGGTATAAAACTTTGTATTATTCTTTCTCTTATCAAGATAAAATATTTTAGTTGTGAAAAAAATGTATCTTGAAATTATGGTGTATCTTTACGGTTTAAGTAAATACGAACCCAAAAGATTGAGTCTTGCAATTCTGTCTTTACCCTTTTCTGTTGGTCTCTCTGTCTGTATGTGTGTCCCCGTCCACTTATCTTGAAGGGTTAAATGAATTTGTTCAAACCTGATAAATAGAATTTATAGGGTTACAACTCATGATGTTTATTTTTATTTTGACTCCAGCCCTCAAATTAAGGGTAGTTTACTGAGGAGGGATTTTGCTTTCAGTTCAAAATTTTTTGAAAATAGTACTTAAGGTTTGGATTAAAATGCATATCTATGATTTGATTGACATGGCAAATAGCACTGGATAATTGATTTTTGGGCAAAAATTCGTTGAAGGGTAGCTTACTGATGGGATTTTTTTTTAATTATAAATGTTTTCGAAAGAGATGTAAAGATTTTGTTCAAAATTCATATCTGGAAATTGTGTAGTGTGACAAATAACAATGTACAAATAATTTTGAGGTAGAAACCTATTTATCAGTAGTTTACTGAAGACTTGTGTTTAAAAAACTTGATATATTTTGCAAATGACTCGAAAGATTTGGTTCCAAATGGATAACTTGGGAGTGTTTGAGTAAATAAATAAAACCATTTACATGTCTTTTTTTGTTAAAACAACATTTATACGTAATTTAATAATGACTTATTTTTTAAAAACTTGAAATAAATTAAAAATACCACTTACGATTTGATTCCAAATGTACATATACTGAGAATGTTTGTCATAAAAAAATCGTAGTTATTGTTGTTTTTGAGTTAAAACTAGGTTAAGGGTGGATTATGAAGGACTGATTTCTTAAAAATTTGAAATATTTTTAAATTTTCTCTAATAATTTGGTTAAATATGGGTTTATTGGGACTGATTGATATGAAAAATAACAATATACTATTTTTTTGGCTAAAAATTTGTCTAAGAATAGTTTTCTGATCACTAATTTTTTAAAGAATTTGGGCTATTTCAAAAATAGCTGTAACGATTATTTTTAAATGGATATTTAAAGAGCAGTTATCTCCCTTATAATTCTGCACACTAAGTTTTAATGATAGTTGTTTACTAAAGACAGATTTTTGTTAATTTTGAATGGTTTTGAATATATACACACTGAGTTGGTTCGAAATATAGATCGGGGTACTATTTTATATGACTTTGAATAATGTTTCTATATTTTTCTAAATTTTTTTTTTTTTCAAATTGGCCTTAAAGATTTTTTATGATAAATAAGAATTAGTTTTCATTGTTACAAAATAAAAATAATTTTAGGGTTGCTTACAAAAAGTTTGTTTTTGAAAACTTGAAATTTGTTACAAAATTTAAATAATTGGGCTTAAAGTTTACAAATATAGAGATTTTATTGTGTTAAACAAGATGATTTGTATGTTTTATGATTCAAACTTATTTAAGAGTAGTTCACTAAAAAAAAACTTTTGAAACTTTCTTTGAAGCTATAGTATACTTTATGAGAAAGTTAGTACGATTTTTTCTTACTCTTTATTTACTATCACAAACCTCTATCTAAATGACTTTAGTATTCAGGCGTGTAATAAAATATATAAGAGCTAACGAAAAAACCACATAACAACCTCTCTTTTCCTTAGCACTATTGTCCAGTTTATACTTTCTATATTTGATTTAAGTTTTGATTTAAGTATTTGATTTAAGTATTTGATTTAAGTTTCCCACAACTGTGGTAACGCCATCTAAGGACTCATTCTCACACTATAAACAAGTAAAAGTAAAATCCTGATGTTCATTTCTAATATCACTAAGTAACTATACCAAGTATGATATTTTAAGTTCCTTGGTTTTGGAGCTACCCACACAAATGATGAGTCAAGTTAAGACGTCAGGCTCTCACTTAGTGTAAAAAGTACAAACTAAGGTAACCTTAAATACGTAGGTTCATATCAAGCTTCTGGTTTCTATGTTCCTTATTTTTTAGCTACTCGAATTGGTGGTCGCAATGCATAATATGTCATGCTTTTATTTTAAGTAAATAAAAAATAATATGCCCAATGTGTGCGCCTAATGGATTTCCATAAGTGCATCTAGGTTTTAAACTATTTAATTGGTTCATTGTTATCAGATGCACCCTCACACTGTCCTAATAGTTTAAGCCAGCATCATGCTCTACACAATATATGGCCAAGCTATTTGAAGTATTAAATATTCACCTTCTCTTCCGACTGATTATATCAGCACACGAAAATGTCTATGAGTGAGTGCGAAAGGGCTTACCAATTTTACGGGGAAAAGTATTTTCACATACCCTAGTGTTATTCTACATGCCACAATCAACATGGGACCGACTGGTTTACTTCCCTTCCGAAGGAAGTTGTGATACGGATTTTTACCAATCAATAAAAATCTGCCACCCGATTTTGTTTGAATCAACGATCATAGGGTCAGTCCAGTTTATTAAGTATAGGGTGCACATATTTCTACTGACTACTCCTCCAATGAACTACACTACTACAACACACTGCAACTGAGTTTGTCCCTGAATGAACTGCAGGTCATGAACCGGCATTTCATCCGTACTTGGAATTTGCATGTTAACAGATCAGAAGCCATTGTTTTAAGACAAGCAATATCATCGTAAGCTAGGCAACCATCTTGAGACTTTCAAAAATTCTTAGTTGCAAATATGCGTTTCTGAATCTGGGCATTTTTAATTTTGACAATCTCCTGTTAATTCTGTAGTTCACCTTTCGGCTCCCAACACTTCATTTAAAACAAATCTAAACTATGTCAATATAATCAACTATATAATATTATAAATTTCTTGGAATCGTTCTTAAGAATTTAATAATCATATTAAATGTTGAAATTTAGTTTAATCCGTTGAAACATACCTTTCAAAATACACTTCTAATCCTTTCTTGCACTGAATACTTACTGTCGCTGAGTACCAGCTTTATAATTAGAGAGTAATTATCTTTAGGTACGGCAAAAGGGAACGCCAGTAATTTTACAGTTTTTATAGCATTATTTTTTTTGTCCAAAATAAATCAAATAGTTCTCCAGTAGCAACATAGAGTGTAGTTTTATGCACATGATAATATCAACATATATTGAATAACTGTCAAGAGTGTCCTGGAATTTGGTCAAAACTTTTTAAATAAAGAGAAAAAGTTTTGACAAAATTTCAGGACAGCCTTGACAGATATTCAAGATCTGTCGATATTAGCGTATGCAGCAAACTACACTCTATGTTGCTACTGGAGAAATGTTTGATTTATTTTGGACAAAAAAAATAATGCTATAAAAACTGTAAAAATACTTTCGTTCCCTTCTGCCGCATTTTAACTGGGCGCTAGTTAACGTCATTTTTCTAGTCTTGGTACACAAATCTGTTTGTAAGGATAAGTTTATCTTTAATAATAATAATGATGAATCAAACATCGTTTTCTGATCATGTGGACCCAAATCTTCTTTTAAAAATCAAGAGCTACTTAATTCTATAAGATCCGAAATATTCTTGATTTCATCAATGTTGAGGAATTTTAAATTCTCTTAACCACAGAGAGTCGCACTACTCATCCGAACAATCTACACACCTACAATTATGTAGGGAGCAGGCATTATTTAGAAGAAATTCACCTGAATTTGTGTGGAAGGAGACTGAGAAATAATTTACGACACACAACACTCAGTAGACTTGGCCTCGGTTTAAAACCCGACCTTACCATTGTTATATAACCAGACCAAAGGAGATTGAAGTAAATTCAGCTTTCTCACCGATGTGGGTATTTTTCTTATTAAATAAAACATCTTATTTAGCCATATTAAATGTTTTACTTTACGATTTTTCTAAATTGGTTCGATTTAATATGTATAATTTTGAGCTAGATAAACAAAAAATTTGTTTACTTAAAAAAAAAATTGTTAAAATGATAAAGAATGGGTATAGTTTGACTACCAAAATGGTGGACTAATCTCGTCAATACCTGTGATATACAATATTAACCAATCACCAACATTTTTAAATTTTTAGTTTATTTATAATAAAAAATATATGACTTGGTTTTAATCAAATAAGTAGTTATAGAATAAAAGAAGTAATATATTATGGATTAAATAGACAAGCTATTATATTTGTTAATTACTTAATATCCGCATCTAGATATCATATTCTTTAAATTTAGAAATGACACATGGACACGGGAAGAGAATCCGGAGCCTTTGGCTTAGTACGCCAATGCTCTAACCAATGAGATATCATGGAATCATCCCGTAAACAAGGTTATCGTTCACTCATAATTTTAAGGCATAGTCTGTAATAGACTTGGGTAAATCGTCAGATACATATGAATGATCAACTTAGATCACGAGCTATTAAATAACGCGGCAGCCTTCAACTCGGGAGGGCTTTACGCTGCCAAATGTACAATGACAGCTGTATGAATGCCTATATCATGATGGATTTTAAATGTGTTATTCTTATAATAATAAGAGATTCAAACCTTGATCTCCCCGTCCTCAGCAGTCGAGCTCAACACGACTGGCGCGTTAGGCAACTACGCCACCGAGGCGGGTGCTATTCTTATACACAGAGTAATCTTATCAAACACACATCAGTTTTTTTTTCTTTTCAGCAGCACATATTTCTACCCGTTTGGGTTATACGCTTAAGTACTTACAACGGTAAAGTGTTCGGGATTAGGAGGGTTGAGTTTACCCGTATTTACACGGAGAGAGAGATTGGAAAAACATTTAAGTAGATCCAGCCTAAGTACACCGAACAGGGATTCAAACCATTTTCTCTCGGTCATCGGCTGTCTGTCTATTGCGAGAGTGACACCTTGGTCCATGTTGTCAAAGAAGCGACTTTTAGGATGTAAATTTTAGTGATATGAGAGAAGGTAAAATATAACTATTTTTACCTTTATTTATAAATAGAAGATCCAGGCTAGTATTTAACTATTTAAGGGCGTATTAGCTATTCAATTTTTTTGGGACATTGAAATTATTAAATGTTGGAAATTTAATATAGCTTATTATTAGTAAGAGAAATCGCATAATTTAAACTTGAATCCTTAGGCAGGCTCTTTTTGATTTGTCTCTTGTGTTCACCAACAAATATAAAATATATAGTTTAGAAAAAACCTTTAAATACTAATTAAAATAAAATTCTCAAAATGTTCATATTCTAAAGTAACGTGCTTATCTTAAAAAAGAGCTAAATATGATTTCTTGTGTAAGACAATAATTTATCTGTGACTTATTATTTTAGATAATATTCTGGGTATTTACTAAATGGAAACTTTAATCACATTTCCCAAGGTGTTTTTGAAAAAGTAATCAATAGATGAACACATTTTAATATAACTAAATTATTATTTACATAGGTTAATATATCCATGATATATATGACAATTGTTGAAAAAATGTTTAAAAAAATTGGTTGACTGGAAGGTAAACCAACAGATTATAAACATACATACTAAGATTGATCTCAAACTTCGAGAAACAATTCGGGAAATTCTATGTTCCCTAAACTCAGGCGAGAAAATGTATTTCCCGAGAATTTTTATGGAAAATTAATAAAAAATGTACAATAAGAGTCTGTCAATCTATGTAATCTTTGGTATCTAATGCTCAATAACAAGCTTATTGATTTGCTAAAGCTATATTAACCTTATCTTCCTTTAGTTAGATGGATACTCAAAATTTCTGTCACACTATTTTATAGCTACCCTACCTAGTCAAGACAATTTAGCTTCATTAAATAACAACCACACTAGGCTACTTGATGGCACTATTTATCTATGAATAGGTTTAAGGAAGGAAAATACATGTTTGGAGAAAAATAATAATTAAAGTGGTTTTTAAATATTTAATCATAAACGATATATCCTTTCACCAAACATATTTTGCACCATGACACATATATTATATTAATGTTATTACATTATTTGGAATGGCATCCATATGCTTTTGTACATATCTTAGATATTAATAATTTGGTAAATTAAAATTGAATAGCTCGATGTTTTATTAAGCCAGTAGTTATTAAGAATTCATAACAAGAATTTTTGATTTAAGAACTTTTTAGTCAATCTTAAAATGTATTTTTAGAATTTATTTATCTTATATCCCAAAAATGTTATATGTTAAAGTACACAATTATAATAGCTGCGTTAACCCTTTTAATTATATCAAAACATTACTCAACACTTGTTAGACAAAACCTTACTAAACACTTGTAAGACAAAAAATTATTTAGTTTTTATTTGGAAAACTTAACATATTAAAATAAATTAATATAGGGACAATTTTTGTGAAAAACTTTTTCTTTAAAAAATTCTACAAGATTACAGAATTGGTATTGGAATGAATGGAATTGCCAAGCTTAGACTAACATTTTGAATCTGAAAATTAATAAATGCCTAAAGTGGAAAATATTTTAAAACTTTTCACGTCCCGTTCCCGTTGATGTTTCCTCTCCGAAAATTTCCAAAGTCAAAATACCACTCCCTCACAGACTTAATATATATACCTCATGAAGGGGGGTAGTCTTTCCTTAACATTTCTTTAGCAACATGTTTTACTAAACGTTCGGATCTTACACTTATTTACCAACTACGCTAATGTTCTTAGTAATTAGGAAGTATATATTAAGAAGTATTATATTCACGTTTGCGTGGAAGGAAAGTGAAAAACCATTTTATAAAAACAACCCTCAGTACACACGACCGAGATTCAAACATCGAACTCCACGTCATTGGCAGTCTAGTCTACTGCGAGAGTAGTGACTTAGACCATGCGGCCACCAAAACGGGTCTTTCCTATACTGATTACACTATGGCTTTGTCTTATATGCTACGCCGTAGTGGAAACGGGTAAACGTCCTTCCTTAAAGGATAAATGGAATGTACGTAAATTATATTAAAATAAGTATTTAAATCAAAGAGATGGTTATTGATAGCTCAGTGACAAAATCTTTTTGGTGTTATTTCTAAGTCCTGAAATCCCTTCTCTTTTTTTTCTCATATACAGTGTAAATTTTGAACACGTATTTGATTCGCAAAGTAGATTACATTTTCAACTTTAACTTTTTCATATAAAATACATTCTATCAGTGTCGTAAAATGCATGCAACCAAAACAGTGAAATGTGAAGCAGTAGAAAAAAAAATTGAACTACTTACAAAGTGATACATTTAAGACAGGAAATAAACTAATTTGTAAATTGGAAGGTGCAAAATGGTTAGGACAAAAATATATCATCTCTTAAATTATAAAGTAACATACATAATATGATAAGAAAAAATGTGGTTGTTTTTAGATCTAGTCATATTTTAAAATATTTGCAGCTAGTTATTTACACTAATCTCAACTGCAAATCTGACTCACTCTCTATGAGATAATGCCTCTAGTTTGTTTTTTAATTATTTTCACTATTTGCTTTCTTGAGTTAACTCTGTTTTTCAACTTGTTAGAACATTATGAATAAAGTCGGATTTTCTTATAAATCTCCTTATTTTAAAAGTGGGTATTTATGTAGCTGCAGTGGCGAAATAAAAATTTTACAGTTGTATTTACTTACATAGTCCGTTTAATTAATATTCTACCCATTGGGTTTGCAATTAAATACCTTGAACATGGTTATAGATTCTTCCATTCACGCTACATGTCCTGTCCACCGTAATCTACGTGGCTTGATTCTTCTTACAATAACTTATGATTATTACATGGTATGTAACTCCACATTGTGTAACCTCCTCCAATTTACATAGTGAAATTATAGCCTACGCTATAATAAAAAAAACTGCATGGGTGTATGTATGGCTTAGTGGTGCTAACACTGGTTTTTAAATTACCGTGTTTGATAAGCTGGTTTATTTGATAGGCTATTAGGCATTTTTTTCGTTTGACCTCAAACCTTGTTATTCAAAGATAATATTTACTTGATTTTAATCGTTTTTAAAATATAAAATCAATGATAAAGTTTTGTTTAACCCAAATATGATAAAAAATATTCTAAATATATAATCAAACTAACAATTAAAGCTGCAGCAAATGTACATTATTGCAAATTTTTATCAAGGACTGTTAGGTATTTGAGTGGAATATCATTCAAGGTAATTATAATATTTCATAAATCATTTAAAAAAGCATAAAAATCATTTTATATAATATTATGTTCTATATTAATCAACTTATATTTAGGTCATGGGTGTAGAGTGAAAGAATAAAAGGGTAGCTAGCTAGCTCACTGGTGAGAACGTGGACGTGAACATCATTCTGGATTAATTTGCCTGGCCAGGTTTTGAATCTCGGCCGGTGTAATAAAGTGAATTCTCTTAAATTGCTTCACGCAAATGATAATACACTTACGAAATTTTAACCCCGATTTCCTTGTCATTGACTGTCTAGTTTATTTAGAGATTGATGACTTGTACCATGAAGCCATTGAGGAGGGTAATAGTGAGGTTTATTTTAATAGCTACCTAAATTTATATATATTTCAATATATTTTTACATTAATTTTATTATAGATACATTGTGTAAAATTAAAATTTTTTGGTTGATTGTAAAATAAATTAATATTGTATATTTCAATGGCAAATAAGTTTATTCCCAAAGGAATCTTTCTAGGAACAAGGCACAAGCCATTTGTGTGAAATGTCAGGAGTATAGTTCAATGACGAAGAAGAGTCATACTATGGCCTTTAAAATATTTGTGTTTATCTCTTTTGATCTTTCCTTTCATCTACTTTTCAGTTTCTTGTGAAGCAAAGAAATGTTGCGAAAACTTTCTCCTAGTACTACCATATTGCACGAGAGTAATAAGCAAAGCAAGGAATGTTCTTACTTCCCCCCTCCCCCCTGCCTGCCCAAAGATGTATGGCAGAATCATCTTGGCTCGATCCTCCACGGTTTGTGTGCAGCGAGGGATGTGGTGGTTTAGAGGGAGGGGGGTAATTTGTCTTGGGAAGGGGAGAGAGGTTCACATCATAAGTATAAATACAATTGAACATGGCTTTCAAAAACATCACTTCTCTGGAATATCATCCAGCCTCTATCACATTTGAATCTTAGTTCCTCAGATATTTTCATCAAAATGAAACTGGTAGAGTATAATTTATTATTAAGTGTCTAGAT
Organism: Timema poppense; assembly: GCA_902141375.1. Lineage (NCBI taxonomy): Eukaryota > Metazoa > Arthropoda > Insecta > Phasmatodea > Timematidae > Timema > Timema poppense. The sequence continues at coordinate 174,716 of CABFOV010000026.1, read as the reverse complement.
GCTTGACGATACTTCTAAAACGTGATAGACTTTATAGACCTTTACTCAAATAAAGTGTTAAGTCTCATATTTAAAGATACGAAACCCTTTAAAATGAATGAAAAGAGATTTTTTTTTAAATATATATAAAATTAAAATCTATAGTAAATTACAAATGCGCATTTTATCATCTACACTGAAAAAACATGACATGTAGTAAAGTGTGATTTAATAGATATAGAGACACACTGATATTTTTCAAATATATATATTAATATTTGAATCAAATTTGTTAGAGAATAATTCATAATTGTTATTATAATATTATTCCTAACATATAATGCTATTTTTTAAATATTGTAGGCATACGAGTTTATGGTAAGATACATTATAATTGTATCTAAATATCAGTCAGTACCACGTTTTTTTAAGGTTTAATAATAGAACACTAATATAAAGGATATGCTTCACGCTACGTCACATTCTCTGTTTGAACAATGGGCTCTGTCACTGTTACTCGTTCCTAGGTCAATTAAAATAATATCGTAATAACATCATTATGAAAGCTTATTTGAAAGAATGAAATTATCTCATATAATTTAATGGTAGACTGAATACCACCGTAAATTCTCACATAATACAGGAAGTACTATAGGTATGTAACAATTCATTAAATGTAATCTAAAATTTCAAATCACATTGGCTACCTTGACCTCTTTGCGATAGTTGACTGAGAAAAAATAAACAAGCCCTAGGGGTGGATTTTCCTCTTTAAAGTATTATACATTGTATTCATACTTATGGGGCTGGAGTGCCATTAATATTCAACCTACCCATGACGTTTTCTGGGACAATATAGATTTTTCTTCAAATAGGTGGCATATTAAAACCAAATCTTACAACAACAAAAAATCTAGAATACCTATTTATGCATTCACACTTCAAACGAGAATTTAAACAATATTTTTTAAACATCCATGAAAATTTTATGATAGACTAATCTTCCAGGAACCTTTTAAACAATTGCTTATACATCCACACATGATTTAAACGTTTGTCTAAACTTACATGAAGATCTTAAACTGGTTTTTACACACCCATGCCCTTTTATTGCAGGTTCTTGTCGCTCTCTTCGTGAGTGTGGTCTCCGCCCAGAAGTACAACTACAACCCCTCGAGTCTCAGGGATGTACCTATCCTGGCTTATAACAATGAAGTCAACATTGACGGAAGCTACAAGTGGAAGTGAGTACCGTTTTTTGCAACACCACAAAAAATAACTTTTTAAAAGGGGGGAAAGTTTATATTAAATTCATAGTTGAATTATAATTATAGGTTTAGCATTTAAAACATAATGAAATTAAATCAGACACGATCCTAGTTCCCGGTAAGTAATTATATGTACACACTATTAAATAACATTTAAACTTAAGAAAACACTTTGCGATCCATTTTTATTATGCAATAGGAGAAAGTTAATATTTAGCCTAAGAGAACAGGATGATTGTTTGTGTTTTAAAAATAAGGATAAAATGCCACAATGTGGCAAAATCCATGATCAAGCCTGCTTTCTGGCCAAAATTTCTGCTCTTAATACATTATGATTATTTGTCCTTGGGGGATTTATTCTTATAAAAAACTCACACGATGTATTAATAACTTTATCCGAGTTTATATTAGCATGGTATAAAGCGCCACTCTATTAGAATGGATTTCCCGTAACGGAGAGATAGGCGTTTGAACCCTTGTCGGGTGTAATGTAGGTAGTGTTTCTTAAATGGTTTCCTACCTTTCCTCCACTAAAATTTGTGTACATTATATCTCAATTTAAACTTCCCTCGTTCAAGTTCCATTAGCGTAATAAGTGAATGTATACAACCTAGAGCCAGTGAAAATATAACTTATTATTTTACTTTTTAACGTGTGCTTGTCTCGTAAATTATTTATAGCTATTCATTCGGAATAGTTATGTTACTATTTTATAAAATCGACTCATCTTAAATTTATAATAATTTTGGTATTGTGTTAGTTTGTAGTGGAATCTGAAATTTATAATAATTAATGTTAATTGTGGCACACTGAATTTCATTGGTTTGATGTATTGAACTATCAAAATAATTTAGATCCTTCTGCCTCGTGGAGAGATATAAAACACTATATAAAAATATATATACATATGAATATATAGATATATATGAACAAATATATATATATATATATGAACAAATATATATATATATGAACAAATATATATATATATATATGAACAAATATATATATATATATGTATAAATAAACATATATATATGAACATATATATTAATAGTTTCGTAATACATAAAAAAGTATGAACCTCTTATTTAATTACAGTGTTATGGCTGCCTGATAGATAAATAATCTCGTATAATGGAAAAAGAGTTAGGTGTATTAAAAATGCAACAGTATTTGTCTGGGGAGAGTATACATTATAATTGTTAAGAGCCCCATTTAGTTTAGCCAGTGTGGATGGTGGAAGTCAAGAATGTTTGATTCAAATCAGGCACCATGGTGTTCATACTGATCACGGCAGCTTGTAAAGTTGATTTAGTGTGTGTAGACGAATAGGATCCCTTCAATTCCTGATAGTTTCTTGAACAACAATCAAAAAGGAATCATATAGTTAAAATATACTAAAATAATATAAAACTATTTATACACCCTGTTGTTTATGTTTCACATATAATGAGAGTAAAAAAAATCAAAAATTATGGATTGAGTCTACCTACAATACTATAAACAATTTTGTTTGAATTACTATTTAACAACAACAATAATAATAATAATAATTATTAATAATTATTATTATTATTATGTGTCTAGGCTAAATCAAACTGTAACTCAATTTGTGGATAGATTATCCAGTACTAATATACCGTTGGCCAGGGGAAACCAGAATGTAGTAATCGTACATCCTTTCCGTGGAAGCTCTTTCCATGTCCCGATGAGGTGAAAGTATAATGATTGTGAATATAACAAGGGGATCCAATGAAGATACTAGCCCAACTTAAGCCTAAATAGCCAAACCCATGTGACCATGGTAATTATTCCCCTTTTAATAATAACCTTCCCCAGAACCAGCCAGGAATCAAATTCGGGACCTCTATGTTATTATCCAGTTCCAGAGGTTCTGACCAATATACCACGATACCGGTTATTAATATTACATGACAACTCGTTTTGCAAGTGTGAGCAATGAATAATTTGTATTATATAAAATATAAAATACTTAGGAGGCCAAGCGCTTTAATATTCTAGCTTATCCCTCATGCACTGAGGTTGGGGTCTGCAGGGGCCTACAGAGGCTCTGTAGAGGGTCTGAATTACTCAAAACTCAAAATTTGAGGCAGAATATATGTGGATCAGTTGTAAATATAATAAGTACTTTTAAAATACTACTAGATTATTATAGTTAATTACTTAATAAATAATGCATCAACATTATATTTTAAACAGCAGCTTATAGCAATTTGATTTCTAATTTTAGAATTCTCACTGTGCAAATTACTTCTCACGAAAATACGAAAGTTTATGCTTAGGGTAAAATTCAAATATTTCAGAACTTTATATTTCTATTTCAATTTCCTTTATTATATAGTGTTGACAAACAATCACAAGACCTATAACGGCCCAGCACTGAAACGTACAAAATAACTTCTACAAGTAAGAATAACTCCATTAGAAAACAATTATGTCTGGATAATAATTTAGATAGGTAAATAGAGTTTAAAAATGATATAATAAAGAACAGTAAATAAGATCAAAAATTGTTGTCACAATTTAAACAAAACTTCAAAATATGCAGTATATATATATATATATATATATATTCAATATATATATA
>CABFOV010000026.1:125552-170757 GCA_902141375.1 Timema poppense | reverse complement strand
ATATATATATATTTATATATATATATTTATATATATATATTTATATATATATATATATATTAGCACCGCAAAAGCAAAACAACGCAGAAAAAATAAATATTTTAGCACCACGTCTTACTATTCGTCCAGGTTTTATGCTTATCTATAAGTTACGTTGATAATTTTAGGGATGAATAATGTTATGTTCAAAGGAAGTGTGCTTGAATTTTCGTAGAGGGAGAGGGGAAAACTATTTTAGAAAAACACCCTCAATACACCAGATCGGTATTTGAACCTCGATCTTCTCTTCATCGGCAGTCTAGTCTACTGCAAGAGTAACGCCTTAGACCATACGGCCACAAAAGTGGGTCAAAACATATAACTAAGTAGATTAATGATAGGGGAGTTACTTAAATAACTCTTGAGTTTGTCTCTTCTTTTGTGATGGAAAAGAAATTTGTCAAATGTAGTGTATGCACTGCGGATACAACGGTTCGATGACCTGAGCTTCTAAGAGTAACCGAGAAAAAACTACTTTGCCTTTCTAGAGCCCCAAAAAGGGACAAAGGGAGAAGGCCAAATTTACCAGAAAGGTTGCTATTGATGATAATTAAAACAAATAGGGAGTCAAAATAAAGTCTACGTGAGAAGATAGTTTGAAGCCTTAAAAGGGTTTTGAAAATTCTGTCATATAGATAATAAACCCAGATAAGACAGGCCTATTTTATAACAAGCAGCCACAAACTTAAGTTAAGCTTTTCCAATTTGAGAGAGTCAGTTAAGGTAGTAGAATTCCAGGCAACATTTAATAAGTCCAAGTAAGTTCAATAAATGAGGGGGTAATAAGTCCAGATTAGTTCAGTGAATGAGAGAAAATATGCTTAACATGATAGTGGAAGTAAAGTGGATTGTCCAGTATAGTACATAAATCATCTTTTAAAATAATTTAGTTGACAGTAGGCTTTTAATTTGGAAATCAACCATGACAACTTATTCCAAAAATTATTTATAACATTTTTATATAAATTATAGGATTTTGATTGTACGAATTATAATTTTAATCAAGCATACTAATTTATAAATAATTTTAAAAACATAATTTGAAATTGTTTGTTTCAGCTACGAGACTGGCAATGGTATAGTCGCTCAGGAACAAGGGTACCTTAAGAACCCCGGTCAAAAGGATTTGGAGGCTCAGGTAGCCCAGGGCTCCTATTCTTACACTGGTCCTGATGGAGTCGTCTACACCGTCACCTATATCGCCGACGAGAATGGGTTCCGCGCCGAAGGCCTCCACCTTCCGACACCTCCCCCAATTCCAGAGGCCATCGCGAGGTCTCTTCAGCTTAATGCCAACACTGCTCAGCCACGTCCTCAAGGACCAAGATACAACTTTAGAAAATAGATGCTATTCTTGTGGGACTATTTGTAATATGGCCAAATAGAGAATGATTTGGACAAGTGCTCATAACAGAATTTTCAGTGAAGTTATCAGACTTTCTGGTTATTCAATGAACGTAGATTCGTTGTGGGTTCTTGTAGAAACAATGAAGCAAATATATGTTATCACTAACATAAAGGTGAGCGTTTGCATGCTGGAGCGTAGTGTATCACAATGTATAATGCATGTCTAATGCACTATATAGCTACGCGGTGTTTCCTTATTGCCAACACTTGCATAAAATATCAAAAACATCCTCTAGCTTACACAAATTTGAACATATTCATCAGATTCAACCAAGTAATAATAATTAATTAGCACCATTAGTTTAGTGTCAGGCTTGAAAACATGTATACCAAATCAAAAATTAATAATGCATTGGTTAAATTTTTTTAAGAGTAAATAGTAAAGGTTTAAATAAATTTAGGTAGCCTACGCAAAATTTCCCGTTTATCAAAAATCTATATTTTATTTAAATATCCAAAATAAAAACAAAATATTAATGGAATAGCCCATAATAATATATAAGCCTTTATTTGAATGTGAATTTTTGTCTTATGGCTAAATGTGAGTGTGTCAGAGAAATATGTGATAAGCAAGTGTTGGAAATTCTTGTACTTTATTTAATATTAACCTCTAGCTTTGAGCATAGTATTTATAAAAATGTATATACTCTTATAGTTTAGTGATTGTTTTAATAGTTTTATATGTCTTTCAAATAAAATATATTGTTTCACAGATAAAAAAACCGTTTTATTATTAATTATATACTACTATAGTCATATGCAATTTCTAGAATAATATTTTTAAATATCATTAATGTGCATTTACAAACAATTTAATTTATATATTTAGAATAAAATTCCAAGAAAAAGTGAGAATCTAATATTATAAGCTGATATTGATATATTTTTTAATAATCAACCTAAATACTTATAGTTTAGATCATAGATTAGATCAGTTAAAAAATGAATCTCACGAAATAAAATTAACTCATATAATATTTTAGGATCATGTAAAATTGGTTCAGATAATGTATCTTCAAATAAAATTATGCTCATGAATTTAGTATAGTTGTATTTAATAGTTAGTAGAAGCTGTTAATAAAATAAATTTAAATATTATAAATAAGGGGGACTTCAAATATTTATTGGCAACTAGTAACTATGTAAATCAAATAACGATTCCATAACTTAGTTCAAAAATATTCCACATTTTAGGGTTTGTTAGTGCCTGGTAAAATATATTAAATGACGCCTTGGAGTATAACGGTCAGCTAATTAGTGAGGTATTAAGATAGTTCATAAAATGACCATTCAAAAGTCTCCTAATCTTATTTTTATATTTATAATAACTGAGTCCATTGAGTAAAAACTGGTCTTGCCTGTAGGTAAACCCATACTTTCTCGTGAAAGGTTGTAAGTAATTGGGAAAGAGAAGAACACCTTTGGGAAAATCCACCTCAGTACCCCCAGCCGTGATACAAACTCAAACCTGTCTGTCACCAGAAAAATTTACCAGAAAAGTCTTACACCTTCATCCACATGCTTATCGGTACAGCTCGGCGTATTGTACTCTTAAAGTGTTGTTAAAGCTGTAATATTCTTCTTAAATACCTCTCATACACACAATATTTCAATTTCATTTGATGAATACACCTTCATCAACAAACAATTAATGCATTAAACAAATTATTCTCTTCAACCTCTCAGTCCATTGTTTTCTTGAATTGTGATAACGTACAAAGTTTAATAATTTCATATTAATATAAAAACAATATCTTAGGTGGTCAAAACTTCCATAGCCCATTCGTTCAAAAAAAATAACAACAGAACAATATAAACTAGTTGTAGATGCGGATACCTACCTACATACTTTCATAGAAATCCCCAATCAAGAAATGTTATAGTTGAAACAACTCGGATATAGTCAATATATCTCCCTGGACTATTGGGAACTACTGATAGCTCGCACATTACCTGATTTTGCATTGGATAAAATATAATTGTTTAACCTTCTCTGGATTTGAATCATCGTCTCTATAAGATATTTTCTAAAATACAATGCATTATCATATCAATCTCACGGGCAAAGAATTTTTTGTATTAAAAACTGGAAAGTGGCACGTTACATAAAGAGCCTAAGTGTTTATGATAAAAAAAATAGTAGCATAAAATCAAGGTTGATGAAGTGGTGGTAGGAATCCTGGTCAGTTAGAGTACATACAAGGTCCTTTATAATTCTTTGTTTATATCCACACTAATGCGAGTGAACGTCTTATGGTGGCTCTAGGTCATAACTTTAAATGTGGGCATGTAGACAAATTCTGTGATATCTCTATTGGGGCCAATTTAAGTTATTTAGAAACATTAGTTGTTTGGTTCTAAATTACTTGAAAATGTATTACATATTAAATATTATCTCAATAATCCACCTAATGTATTAAGAGGATAACTTATTTGGAGCAGTTTCACTTTGGCCTTGATGTATTATATCCCTAGAGATTCTCTTTTCCTTCATAGCCATTACTATAATTACTCTTGTGTTTGCCTAAGTGTCTTTTTGTCTGGCTGCTTTGGAGTGTGTTAGCTGCTCTGTATACAGCTATATAAAATATACCATTGGTTAAATTTCGTTCATTAAAATTTTATTTAATTGGGAGGATAAATATTTCTGACTAACAATAAAAGTAAAAGTTCATAAATCTAGTCTTATGTCCTTTTCTATTTTCGAGATTCAGCTAGTCTGGATGCTATTTTATTCCAACATATTTGCTTCATTTAGATTGATATTTTTCTAGGACTAATATATTTTTTCTAAATATTTAGAGATTTGTTTGATATTTTAATTTATATAAATCAAAATATACTATTTTATATGAAAAAATATGACATCAAATAAATATATGAGACTTTTTCTGTATGCATAGTTTTATTTAGATGAATAGTTTCTACTTACTAATGTTGATACAATCCAATTAATAAAATGCTTTAAAATATGCAACGGTGTATAGTCAACTTAAGAACTTATAACTAGATACAAATTGAGAAATCAGTGAATCCCGATAATTATTTTAATAGCTTATTAAATACTAGACTAATGTGAAAGGAAGTGGATACACATAAAACTATTATTTTGTATGATAACAATACAATCATATTTTATTGTTTTAATTCCATGTGAATTCAAATAAAAGATTTCAAGAAATATAGGTGCTACGGGTGGGGAGGAATCAATCTGAGCAGCGATAACGCTGAGCTAAGTCCAAAATTTCGGAGCTTTTTGCTTCCAGGTCCCTAGTTTGCTTGGTTTCAGTCGGAACTCAATGCTCCTTATCTTCGGAATCTTCTGTTCCAACTGAATCTTCCGCATCTACATCTCACCTACCTAATTCAATAAATTCACCCAAATTAACATTTATCCAAGCTTTAAATTCTAATAAAAAAGCTCTGTTGTCGACACTAAGTCTGTTGTGCAGTCACCAGCTGGGTCATAGTCTGCGTCAGTAGGCGCTGATGATGGTTTTATGGTGTTGTCACGTCGTAAAAACAATTCAGCTAATTCCAAAGTGCTTGAGAATCCGCCGGTTCAGCGCTCGCGTGCCAGAAAGTTGCTGACTGGTAATAAGACTGCCACTGACCTAAAAACAGCGAACAAAGTTTTAAAAAAATCGCTATTCGTTACTCGTTTTTCTCCTGAAGTATCTTGCCTGGCCGTTCAATCTCATTTGACTAAATAACTCAATCTTGAATACCTTGTCTGTTCAAAATTGAAAACCAAGTTTAGTTAATTTTCCTCCTTCCATATTTATGTCAAAGAAAATGATTTTCCCATGATAAACAATGGTGACATTTGGCCGTCTGGCTGTCTCATTGCACCTTACAATGGGAAGTTGCTGCTTGAGCAGATAATCTGTGAGGAGTCCCCCTGTGTGTCTGCCTCTGCAATGGCTTCTGTTGCATCTGACCTTGGCTCTCAAAAGGATTCAATTAGAACCCCACTCGTGACCATCAATGGAGGTCTGGAGGCTACATCCCAACCCATATCTCAGTGAATAATAGTGATATTTTACTATATTATCAAAATGTTCGGGGTCTGCGAACCAAAGCTAGGGAATTATTTTCTAATGTTTGTTTGAACGAATTATCTATTATTTGTTTGGTTGAAACTTGGCTCTCTAGTGAGTTTGTTAATGAAAATTACTTTCCCCCTAACTATAATGTTTATAGAGGCGATAGGTTATATGATGAAGCTACTATCTCGAGGGGTGGCAGTGTTCTCATTTCTGTCATTGATTCTATTTCTGGTGAGGCCAGGAGAACAGACCTAGAGAATAATATGGAATGTGTTTGAATTGAAATCCTAACATTTGATCGCCAAAAACTGCTAATTGGGAACATATATCTTGCTCCCCAATTAACAGTCGAAGCAGTTAAGAATTACTTTACATTCCTTGAAAGTGCTTTAGCTAACCACCCCTATCGAATAATACTACTAGGTAATTTTAACTGCCCCAAAATTGATTGGAAATATCATGCTCAGAGCATTTCGCATTTATACATTAAATTAAAAGCTACTCAACTTCTTGCATCGACCAACATAATAGGATTAGAACAACTTAATGAAGCTGATAATGACACTAACCGCCTTGACCTTGTTTTTTTTATCATTTTCACCACCCCTTAGTAACTCATAGCTCACAATCACTAGTCAATATTGATTTAGCACATGCGCCCTTATTGATTTCACTTGATATACCTATTGCTAATAAAATTAATGACACCACCACCACTTATATAGACTATGCACGTGGTGATTATCTTAATCTTTACAATGACCTGGCTACTGCTGATTGGTCTTGTGTTTATTCTACTACGTATGTTAATTTGGCTGTAGATAATTTTACCAATTTTACCTAAAAGAAAATCAAAACGCATATTCCTCAAATTACCATTCTTAATTCATCCAAATATCCGAACTGGTTTTCTTCTACTCTTAAATACTATAATAGGAAAAAAAACCACATTTTTTCAAAAAGTTTAAACTAACAAATAATGGTGTATTCTATTCATAATTTTTCTCACTTTCGTAAATTAGTTAACACTACTTTGATTATAGACAGAGCCAATTGGTGTTTAAAATAATCGTGTGAATAAAGTTTCCCCTTCTAACTTAGAAATTAATGGCAAGAATATAGTGGATCCTGTATTAATTTCTAATGAGTTTGGGAGCTAGTTTAATTACGATTAAAATTCATCCCCCTGTCTTACCCTGCCCCGTTATTGAAACTAGCGTAACCTTGTATTCATGCCATTACACTCTTGGATGTTGCTAGTACTATAAAAAAAAATCGAGTTCGTCTAGATGTGCCGGGACAGATGGAGTTCCAAGTTTTATTGTTAAAAGCTGTGCCTGCAATTTTAGCCCTTTGTTAGTTTATATATTTAACATTATATTGTTAAATGAAATTTTTCCTCTTACATGGAAAAAATCTGTTGTCATACCTATTTATAAAAAAGGGGCAAAAAATACTTGTAAATATAGACCAATTTCCCTCTTAAACATTTTCTCGAAAGTATTCGAGAAAATCATACATGTGCATACTTTCCAACACCTTAAAAATAAACTTTCAGATAATCAACATGGCTTTATATGTATCTACTGTCACTAATTTAGTATAATTTTTTGGGCATGTTGCCCCTCAAGTCTCTGCCCAAGGTCAGGTTGATGCTATTTATTTTGACAAAAGTAAGGCATTTGACTTCTGTCAGCATAGTATTATTCTGTATAAGCTTGGTAATTTCGGCCTTTCTCAATCACATGTAAAATGGTTCAGCAGTTATTTGCATTAAAGATCATTCACTATTGAAATTAATTCAAACACCTCAAATACATTTTTAGACCCCTGTGCATACCACATGGGTCTAATTTAGGTCCTCTTCTCTTTAATGTGTTTATTGATGACATTAGTAAATATTTGAACTCGTCTAGTTATCTACTCTTTGCTGATGATGTAAAATTATTTAAAATTTTCAAATCTAATGCAGATTGTATAGAGTTACAAAATGATGTAAATGGTATTCTACAATGGTCTCTGAAAATGGAATGTCTATTAATAAATCTAAGACTAAATATAAATATTTTACTAGGAATACTAATCCTTTATTTTTTACTTATAAAATGAGCAATGAAAACATAGTTAGCACCCTTTATATTAATGATCTTGGTGTTCTCCTGGATAACAAACTTTTTTTCCACTATCATGTTGACCATGTAATTTCCCAGTCATTGAAATTACTTAGACTTATTAAATTTATTACATCATCATTTAAGAAAGTTGACTGTTTTTATGTCTGTACTACGCTCTGATTAGATTGAAGTTAGAATATGCTACTGTTGCTTGGAATTCCATTACCATAACTGACTCTATTAGATTGGAAAACGTTCAAAGAAAACCTGTCGCTGCGTGCTATGATAAATTCTTTAGTAACAGGATTTATTATGATTATGTAAGCATTCGAAACCTCTTAGGGCTCCAAACTCTCTTCTCGCATAGACTTTATTGTTATGCTCTTTTTGTTTTAAATATTTTCAATAGCAAAATTTCTTGCAAATTTGACCTTGATCATGTAGGCTTTCATATCCCTTCTTGGGCTTCTCGTAATCCAAAATAATTATATCTCAATGGCTATTAAAGGTAAACCCTATAGGTCGTTGTATCCATAGCGCCAATTCTAGATTTGTCGAATTCGACTTTTTTCATATCAATAATTTATCATGTAGAGGCTCTGCCTATAATATTTAAATTTACAATATTATGATTAATTTTTTGCATTTTGTTACTTCTTTTAACCATTTTTTAGTTATTTATTATTGTTATTTTTTATTCTTCTTATTATTAATTACTTTTTTGTGTGGTTGTAACTATTCGTCATTATATAAAACTATTTAGCCATTTTTGTTTATCTTATTTTTTCGTGTAAATATATGTATTTGTATGGTATTTGTGTACTTTTCAGTGCTGTCCTGTTATAGGTCTTACGGTTGTTGGCCAGCACTATAACAAAGGAAATTGAAATTGAAATTGTAATTATTATTATTTATAATAATAATACATAGGATGCACATGTCTAGGATTCCCTAAACACATATGCTAGGGTTGAACTTTCTAGAGTTTTTAAATTTACTTCCTCAAACCAAAAGAAAATATTATGGTCGTGAAAAAATTTACCTCCAAATTATTACAATTTTCTGCGTTTTATCTGAACATGAACCTAAAATATTGGCTTTTACATTTCTGTCTGTGCGTCTGTATGTCATTCTATCTCTGGCCACGGATTTAAAATGGTTTGATAGATTTTGTTCAAACTTGATATTAAGATTTAGTTTGGATAAACTATAAAATCCTTTTTTTTAAACTTTCAATTAAGGGTGGATTACTGTGAGTAATATTTTTTAATTCCTAATTTCTCTATAGTGGATAAAACGATTTTGTTTAAAATGCATATCTAGGATTTGTTTGACACGAAACACACACTGTATAATTGGTTTTTGGGAAACAGTTCAATGAAGGGATGATGGTGAATTTTGTAAAATTATAAATATTACGAGAATAGCTCAAACGATGTTTTTAAAAATGTATGTATGGCGATTGTGTGTTATTATTATTATTATTATTACTACTAGCACAGCCACTCACTACCCGTTCAGGTTATACGAACTTACGCTAATTTGAAATGGTAGGGTGATTGTGAGTAGAAATGGAAGACCTAGAGTTTAAGGTTGAATCCGAACCACGGTAGAGGCCTGGCATTCCACACATTCACAAGTTGTGATTAATACACGTCTTGTCAGAGGTGAAAGAAGGGTTTGGCAATCAGTTGTGCGCTATGAAAAATTACAATGCATATTTTTTTAGGGAGGGGGGGGGGGAACTCATTTATGGGTCGTTTATTGATGACTGATATTTTTAAAACATGAATTATTTTACAAATGGATAGAAATATTTGGTTCCAAATGGATATTTTGGGAGCGTTTGACATGACAAATAACAGTGCATATTTGTTTTGGGGGGAAAAACTTATTTATTGGTAATTTACAACTTAAGGAAATTTAAAAAAATTGAAATGTTTTTCAGATGGGTCTAAGGATTTGGTTCCAATTGGATATTTCGGAGGTATTTGAAATTACAATTAACACTTTATACATTTTGGAGGGGAGGGCGGTTAAAACATATTTATGGGTAAATAACTGATGATTGATTTTTGGAAAACTTCAAATAATAAAAAAACATTAAACCCAAAGATTTTGTTACAAATGGATATATTGGGAAAGTTTGACATGACAAGTAACCCTGTATACTTGGTTTTGTGTAAAAATTAAATAAAGGTTTATTTACTTAGTAGGGATTTTTGAAAAATCGAATTATTTTGAATAGGGCGATAACGATTTTGCTTGAAGTGTTATTTCCATGAACATGACAAATAAATTTGTATACTTATTTAGGGGGGAAATTTTTCCATAAGTAGTTTACTGATGAATATTTTATATTTAGTTTGAATATTTTAAATATGGCACTAGAAATCTGGTTCAACATTGGTATGGGGATACCATTTTACATATCAATATACATAATAAATTAATTTAGGGGTAGTTTATTTACAACAAATTATAGAAAATTCGAATATTTTGGAAATTGATATTGAAGTTGGAATTCAAAATCGGAAAATGTTAATTATTTTTCATGATAAATAAGAATGCGTTTTCATTTTCACAAATAACAAATTATTTTAGGGTAGTTAAACAAAATTATATTGGAAAATTTGAATTTTGTTAAATATATTTGAATTATTTGGTTTAAAATGTATATATAAAGAGTGATTATTGGGATTAACAAAATTATGTATTTTTGTATGAGTTAAACTTATTCAAAGATAGCTTAATACTAATAAATGTTAGAAACATTCCTTTAAAGCTATAATACACAAAATGCTAAAATTGGTGTTATTGTGTCATATTCAATAACATCGCAAAGCCACAAATACAAAGAATATTTGATTTGTTTTGTCTGCATGATTAAACAAACATATTATAAGCAATTTATTCAATTTAAATTATCATAGAATAACATATTAATCTTACTGTATATATATTTCTTAAAAGTAAATAAATGCCATATAATATAAGTTTTATTATATTATAAGTGCTATAGTAATGACTATTTTTATTTACTAATTAAAGTAGGCCTTTGGTTATTTAGAGCTTCCAAGACTATATAAAAATTAATAATTTCACATTATTTAAATAAATTCTTTGTAAATGAATATTTTGTTTAAAAAAAAATAATTTAACAACTTGTTTGGTTATTTAAAAAGGTTAGATGGTTTGTACTGTATGTCTATTGTCTACCCTATAAAGTCTTATCTTTACTAAAATTTATCTAAAAATGGAGCTGCATGAATTTTATCATAAATCAAATCTCATGCATTTATAAATGGAATGTACACTCCGTTTACATATATTACACTATTACCCTAACTTATAAGCTATAATATAGTGAAACCGTATAAGGTAAGCTTGCTACCTTACGGGATAAACAAAGACTAGGTACCTAATAATTTTCATTGAAAGTGTGTACCATTTAATATTGAGAGTGTGTAGTATATATATAATATCTTGAATATTTTGTTGTATAATTAAAATAAATCCTGTTTCATCATCTAATATTGTGAAAGTATTGTAGTAAAGAACATTTATAGCTTCAAGATTATGCTACTTCTGGACATTTTATGTGCCCCCGAACTAAAATAAAAGAGAGTCCTACATTTCTGTCCACCCCGACATATGTCAGTCTGTTTATCTGTGTTCGGCATAGTCAAACATTTATATAAATTCCGTTCAATCTTGATATAAAATTTTAATATGGTCATACATCAAGCTGAAAACATAAGTTAATAGCGTGCTATAAAATTAAGGGTAGTTTGCTAAATAATAATTTTCAAGAACCCAAAATTTAAATAAAAATGGCTAAAGTAATTTTGTTCAAAATAGATAACTGAATGTCAGTTTTCTTACTTAAAAGCACTGGCATGACACCATGTGTTGTGTAGATTGTCTTAACAGATCAAAAACTTTCCACATATACACATGTATGTACTTGACACTGGGAAGATACTAGAATGATGATAAATAACAATACATTGTTGATTTTAATATTAAAATTGGTTAGAAGGTTTTTTACTGATGATTATTTGGTTTTAACGAAACACGGAAGAAATGGACATCAATGATTTTGTTTGAAACTAAAAGCTTCAGCTATAAGTACATTGGGGTTTCAATCCTGGTCGGGTATTCTGAGGTTGATTTTTCCTAATTGGTTTTCCATTCTCTCTCCATGTAAATGTGGGTATACATACTATAAATTCATCCAACTTTCTTCATCCCTAACTCATTAATGTTATAGTATAAATGCGTATAACCTGAACAGAGAATAAGACTCGGTGCTAAAAGAAATCTCTAAGGATTTAACCATTTTTTCTTTAATGGTTTTAACAATTTAGTTCAAATTTGTATTTGGGTAAGGTCTTACACAATAAATGTAGTCCTATGTGAGCTATCATAAAAATATTATTTGATTACTAATTAAAAAAAAATTTAATTAATATATTTTTAAAAATTAATATTTATGTTTAAAATTTGTCTTAATTTGGTTTTATGTAATTATCAAAATAATACATATTTATTTTTCGAGGTAGAATTAATGATAGGCCGTTTACTTTTTTAATGTTTTTTACAAACTATAATAGTATTAGAAAGTACATACTGTACTATTGATAAAAAAAAGTTTGAACAGATAGCATCAGCAAAAGTCACTTTTTTTCCTTCGAGTTCTCCAAATGGACTTCTTATATATAAGATAATAATTTCAGAACGCATAACTAGAATATTTGAAAGTATATTCAGTAGCTTTTAAATGTGATTTCAGATTTATACGTCGTGAAAAATAGGTAGACAAATATGTAACTGTTCTTTACTAATAAAGCATGCGTATAAGCTGAACGGGTAGTAAGACGCGGTGCTTAAAAAAATTAATAAAGAAACAAATATATTTAATATGACCTATTAAGATAACGTATGTTTAATAATAGTAGTTTAATATATGCGATATGGTATATAAATTCAAATACATTTTCCAATGATAGCTATTATTGGACTACTTGATTAGAAGTATCTCGCATTTTACTGTCGGCCCAAATACCATTCAAGGTTACATAAAAACTTTCTCCACATAAATGTTTTGAATGTCAGCACGGAAGAAACTTCATCACAAGATGTAAAACTAACAGCGTGCTCACATAATAGTAGTAATAATAGCAGGCCAGATAATAACATAGGCAAAGCAAGACAAAATTATCCGCCATTTTTACGAAAATGTTGTATATTTATAAAACACGTGTTACGTTATGATAAAAAATAATTTTAATGAATCAAGTATTTTTTCCTCTAATAACAATAATATAATATATGTTATATAATGGTTCTCGTCTTATTTTTTAACTCAGTCGTTGGCGTAGCTCCTGGCTAATATAAGGGTACCAGATTATTTTTCCAGAGTGACAGAAACCTTTATAGCCTATCAATTTGGTTTTCTCAATCACAAAGATTAGTTATTGATGGCCAGTGATACATTGTTGTGTGACTGTTCTGAACTAAAACACTAATCACTGATATAAGGATGGTGAGATATGTAAGGAGAACATCGACCAGAAGTGTTATCTTAGCTACTATTTTCTAGTAAGTTTGGCGGGAATCAGTTTATTGTTCGTGTTGCAAGAGCCATCCCACACGTAATAAACCCTAAGAGGTTGGTTGTAACGCTCTTCTCCTACGGCAAGCTGATTCACTTTCTCCGCGACTGTAGGCCAAGGTCGAGCGGACTTAAGATTATGTCTGGTGCAGTTCACAAGAAGTCCTAGACGAGGTCATCCATCGTTCATAACATCAAATGTTCCCTTTCTGCCACTTGGCATTCCTTCCGCTCCTTCCTCATCCCAACAATGCATTGTTTCTTATATTTCTCGTGTAACAAACCTCACGGTATGCTATTAATTCACACGTAAATTATGTACAAATTAAAAAATGTACGGATAAAATATAATTCTTCATTTCCCATCGAACGCTCTATATTTATTGAAAACCTTTTATTTTGCTTTGAAAGTATTTAATTGAAGGGCTTGTGTTTATGTTAATTTATAACGCTTACTAATAGCCATTCACGCACAGCAACACTGGCTTAGCTCTCATCATCTCTCTGCGGGGGTATTATGACCATTCTACGCAGAGCTAGTTGTCATTATTAGCACCGCGTCTTACTACCCGTTTGGGTTATACGCACTTACGCTAATGTGAAATGGTAGGATGATTGTGAGATGAAATGAAGGACCTACAGTTTAACGTGGAATCCTGTGGAATCCGAACCATGGTGGAGGCCTGGCATTCCTCACATTCACAAGATGTCTTGTAAGAGGTGAAGGAAGGGTTTGGTAAACAGATAAATCTTTGCCAGAGCTAGTTGCTACCCGTAGTTGTTTCACTCTCGAGTTAAAGAAAACGTTGTGTTAGAATGACCAGCACACTTTATATCATACGCTAGTATTTATAGCGTCAAATATGTTTCTGTCTTCAAAAAATAAAATAAAATCAGTTTTCGTCAACTTTTCCAAAGAAGATTGAGTACTTCTTAAGAAGTTAGAGGCTAGAAATTACGAATCGAGCATTTATTTAAAGAATGGTGGTATTCATGACTTATCATTATTAATATAGTTTTATTTTCCTTACAGCTCTGAACAATATCTGCAACACATATTTAAACTGACCGAATATAAGAAATATTTTGTATATTTTTTTCCCCCTCTGGTTTGAAATGTAAACATAATATAATAGTTCTATATTTTCCAATACATTCAAAGAATTATAGTAAAAAAATTTTTTTAAGGGATATATATATTAAAATATACTAAGTTGGCTATATCTCATATGAGGGAATTAATCAGTTTGAGTAGTTGCTCAATAAAGAAATAGGGTGACCTGGCGGTCTAGGGGTAGGGTGTCAGACTTCTATGCTGGCGGCCGGGATTCAATCCTCGGTCGCGGCAAAGATTTATCTGATTACCAAACCCTTACTTCACCTCTGACAAGACATCTTGTGAATGTGGGGAATGCCAGGCCTCCACCGTGGTTCGGATTCCACGTTAAACTGTAGGTCCTCCATTTCATCTCACAATCACCCTACCATTACACATTAGCGTAAGTGCGTACAACCCGAACGGGTAGTAAGACGCGGTGCTAATAATAATAATAATAATAATAATAATAATAAAGAATTAATGTTCTTTTAATGTGTTGATTTTAATCTTCATATATTTATTTTACTTAATTATCAATACTGGAACAATTGTGTCATATCCGATTAGCTACAGATTATTTCAACAGTTTATATTGTAGGCCCACCTTACATATATTTTACTCTAAAATTATTTTATTTTATAACTTAAAATATATTCTTTCATAAGACTATGTCTCAGAGGATCACTTTACAAACAGTATTATTATTATTATTATTATTATTATTATTAGCACCGCGTCTTACTATCCGTTCGGGTTATACAAACAGTAAGCTAAAATTTGTATTTTTCCTTTATAAGTACAATATAACAGTTCTTGATTTTATTAGTTTAAATGGGTTGAGGTTGGATTAAGAAATGGTATTTAATTTGAACATACATTTTATATGATAATCATGTTATTATAGATGGCTGAAAAGGTTCAGAGATGACTCAAATATTATTTTTGTCCAGGTATTATAAAATATAACTTGACATTTAAAATTATTGAGGAGCTCTGGCACTCCCAAAAATAGTGTTTACATTTCCTACTCTAATAATGTCAAAATAATGAGCAATTATCCCCAGTAGTCCTACTAAGTAGATATTCCTAGTAATTGAACCATTTAAAAGGAACCAGAGGAAGTTTTAAGGTTAAAAATAAGGATGTTTGGTTTCAAATAACAAAATGCATTTGTTTATTTGAAGGGAATGTTTGTACAATTTCCTCATTTTAGGATAACTACCGGTACTATAAATTATCAATATTCGATAATTTTACTAAACATTTTATAATAAAATATCCAGGCCTAACCACAAATAAACATTAAACTGTTTCCTATATACGATTCAAAATTGTTTGCAATATTCCACACATCTCACATTTGTGTGAATAGTAAATAAATTGTAGATCCGATTCAGATGAAATATTTCATGAAATTTTGGTTAAGGCAACTTAAAAGGGACACTTTTTTTATTTTGTTTTCATTTGGTCTATAAACATATTTTACATTATAGAAGAGGAAAGTAGGGTTATTGAATAAATTAATCCTAATTTGTGTGGCAGTGGGAAAACCTTTAGAAGAAAAAAATCTTATCACACCCAGCTGGAATTTAAATTCCAACCTCCCCACCACTGGTAAACCAGACTGAATAGATTGGCGCCTTGTTGAGTGTTTCCATATAAGGTGGGTAAACTGGGTACATGTAATTTGGTCTAAGCTTTAGGCCAAATGCTTTTAGGGTCAACTTACTTTCTCCGAAATTAATTTTAAGCTAAATAACTTGAAGCTTAATGAACTTAGGCCAACTAACTTTTGGTAAACTTAACAATCTGATTATTTACTTGAAATTTATTTTAGGTCAAATGACTTAAGTCCAACTTATGTTTAATGTAATTAACTTTTAGGCAAAGAGACTTTAGCCTAAATGACCACTAGGCTAAGTGATATTAGGCTAATTGACTTTATGTGAAGTTAATTTTTAGGCCAAATGATTTTAAAGCAATTGACTCTAGGCCAAATGATTTTAAAGCAATTGACTCTAGGCCAAATGACTTTTCATTAATTTAATCTTTGGACCATTTTATTTTAAGTATGCTTATGTTGTCTTTGGAAACATTCCTTATAAATGGCTGTGATGGTACTAGATGGTGAGGTGTCATACTTAATTAAATCGTATTTACCCAGTTTATAAATACCAGTAGTGGTCTTTAAAGCTACTACTGACCACGGTATACGATATATGGGTCCATCTATTCTGTAGTTCCTGTGATCATACATTGAAGCCATAAAACACTATGATCGTCACACAATAGCACTTGCTTAGTTCAAATAGTGTCGATAAAATTGAACCATTAAATTTTCATTCTATGGTTTAAAATATCTATTGATTAAAATAATACCCCCACTCTCTTCATAAATATTGTAGCTATAGAAAATAATGTTTTATCACAATGGGGCCTTATTAATTACATACACATAAACTACAATAATATTATTTGCTCATGACTGTAAGCGCATCAACATTTTCATTTTAATTCACTCAGAACACCTTGGGAAAGGAGGTGGGGGGATTACACACATTGTCATGTATAAAATATAATAAGACTGTTGTTTTAAATACAATAATTAAAGGCTTAGGGTATTAGTCTTAACAGCTAGTTTATAACAAATGAGGGATTTCATATTTGACTGTTATAAGACTGGCATAGGACTGGTGAATGGTGATCCTAAGAGCGCTGAGAAACATCAAATCAAGCCGGTCAACACAGGAGGGAGGACCATGGTGTGTCAACAGAACAAAGGCAGCATCAACAAGACGAGTAGACATCTTCCTGGAGGACAATCTCAAAGACGAGTTCTAGGAAAAGCTCCAGGGAGAGTAAGAGTTCCAGGATCATGACGGAAGGAGTCAAAAGATGGCCCCACTCCGAGATTTCATTAATGCAGATTGTGAGTATGAGACAATCCACGCCACGCCATGACGTTCACCCTCATATAGCAACTAAATATTGATAAATAAATAACTTTTTTGGGATCACTATTAATAAATATGAACATTTATCATCAAATTAAAGTTCAAATTAAATTTGGTTGTATAGTAATTACTATATCGTTTGTTATGGGTAAATTAAAATACATATTAGGGTACTAAAAGTGTTAAATTCAAATTAAGAGGAGTAGTTTTTATTGAAAAGAGCGTTCCAGTAAGCAACGACCCTTTATAAATTAAAAGAGGTTGTTGGGAGTAAAAATATTATTAATAGATTTAACAGGATATCAAAATTAAGAATGCGCAGATACAGAAACACATAGTTTAAACTAAGAATAGTTGGAAGACTTAGGATGGTTGCCTAGCTTGCTATGACATTCCGAGTCTTGCAACAACAGATTTTTATCTGTAAACATGCCAATTCCAGGTAGGGATAAACGGCAGGTTAATGACACGGAGTTCATCCAAGGACAAACCATCTAAGAAGCCGTTCGGTTGTGTCCGATAATTCATCAGATGTAGTTAAACATAGGGACCTCTGCATGTTCCAAAATATCTTAAAAATAAGGTTGTTTTACAAGTTACCATTTTCGAATTATTAGCTTTTATAAATAATTACGTACTATGGCCATTGTTATTAAATTATACTGTTATAGAATAGTACATCTCTCGTGTTTATTAAATGTGTGTTCACCACAATCACCAGTAATAACATTTATTAAAATAGTTCTAAGTATGAATTTTAGTTTTGTATGATTTATATATTGGTTATTGAAATAAAACCTATTTTTTTACTATATTTATTTTTATTGGTAATATTTATTATGTTTTTAAATATTACTTTAGGAGGAATATATATAGTTTAAAAAAATAAATGCATAAGAGAAGAATAAAGGAGATATTACAACATATTTTTCTGAAAAACATAAATTTACTCTTATTCTTTTAAAGCTAATTCATTTATTATTAAATGATCAATGATGCAAGATTTGACATAGTAAACTGTTTCTGACACCACAAAAATCTTTAATTTAGCTATCTTGTAGATAAATAGAAAGTTAATGACCAATAGAGGGGATATTGAACATGAGTTGCTTTAAATTAAATTATTTATTTCGCCAACATTAAATAGAAAACACACATAGTAAAGTTTTTGAGAAAAATCACCAGCTTAAGATGTTATAAATTGGAATGTAACCAGGAGTAGTTCTTTGTGAAGTTTTAAAATTAATTCTCATCAGAAATACATTTAAAGTAGAGATTAAAAAAACTTAATATAGGATAAAATGGTAGATTTTATAATAAGAGTTGGTCTCATGACTCCTGGATAATTATTAATCTTGCCGATACATATTTCTATCCGGTCGACAAGTTAAAAGTGCGTCTTATGACTGCCAGATAGCATATATACGCCAGATAAAATGTATTTATCCATAAAAATTTTATCGTGTGGTTTAAGTACCGGATAACTTTTATCTGAAAGTTGCCATAGTGATGCGTTGTTTTTCATGAGGTTTCGCCTATCAGAATCTGCCTTCGGGTTAAAATTTTAGTTTAAGTGTTTAGTAGGCACAGGCCCAAGCTCTAACTAAATTTAAAGCTAGGAAATTTAGTTCACACGTTTATAAAACTAACAAGCTATTTCCTAAGCTATAGTTATATAAGAACAAATTATTTAAATTTGAGTACAATAAATTAAATTGTGTTAACGTTGTACCAAACTATTGACCACATTTTGGCAGACACTGAAATTAGTACTTGCAAGACAAGTTAGCTTCTGTGCCCGTGACGCCATCTGCTTCCTCGCACTCGTTAGCCATAATTATTTAACAAATATGTGCGTTGAAGCCACAATCCATGTTGTAGCGCTAGTAGCAGGGCTTATACGTATGCTTGCATCAGTAAAAACAGTAGCAACCTTGTGTTATCTGCATAAGAATATTTTTATCCTACAAGTAGCTATCCGGAAGATAAATTCCGTTCATAATACTTGTAAAATATTAAAGTGGCTGATAAACTTTATATAGTCGCTAACTTTAACCTCCCAATAGCAATATTTATCCGGTAGTCATAAGACCGGCCATAATTTTATTGTCTTCATTTATGTAATATTTAATTTCCTTCGATGGAATCAAAATCACATGATAGTAAGTGCAATGTAAAATTTATTTAATTTAAAAAATACTATTTACTTAACACCAGACACTTACAGCTAGTGTAAGATAATTTCAAATAAAGATGTAGAACTTTAAAATAGGCATATTTGATTTTTACAAAAAAAACCATTCTTAGCTCACTGGCAAGGTGAATATTTTGGCCTTAAATGGAAAGGGGGGTATGCCATACCCCAGTTAGAAAAAGTTCGTTGTGTTAAGTAAGGAATAATTTAAATTTAAACTACAATATGAAAGTTAGAAATCATACTAAATAAAAAGTTTCTTTGTAATATTTTTATATAGAATGGCTCACTCCGCACAATCCTGGCACAACATTGACCAAGGCTCCAAGCACATAGGCTTCCTGCAATATTTACAGGTATGTTTTTTTTTTCTATCTTTGCTTCGTGGACAAATATGACACATTTTCATTGTTATTAGTTGTTCATGATCTGCTTGTGGTCTGATTTCAGCCTCTGGTAGATTTTGTATTTCCCTGATGCGAATATTGATTGCTCTAGGAATGTTTTCAGATTGACTCCTCATTGCTAGATGATCTCTTGTCAGGCTTGCACCTAGCTCTTTCAAAAAGTGACGTTGGTTAGATTTTGGATTACCTTTCCAATCTGGATTAGCCAGTACAAACAGTATTTAGCAATTTACGCCACAATGATCGAGCATGGCAAATAACATCTGCATAGGCCATCTCTTATTTTTTTCTGAATGTCATAAATGTAGCATATAGTTTGTCAAAACAGTCAGTTCCTCCTTTATTTTTGATGTACGTTATCACTTTATCTGGATTTCCTGTTCCATTATAAATTCCGTCATCATGGTGCAAGGATGATAATAATACATTATTTTTCTTCTTGGGCGAGTATGAAATAAGGGTTTTGGTCTTGTCGAACCCAAAAACAAAAGCATTGATGGCCCTCTCCTGAAAAATCATAGAAGGAATTTCTGGATTTTTTTGTTTAGTGTGCCTACCATTGTAATATTATGGTCCTGCAGCATGCGGTCAACAAGTGGAATAGTGGTAAACCAGTTATCACAAGTTATATTCGTTTAGAGCTTGATATGGTTTCGCTTAGCTTACGCACGTAATACACTGGCACCAGCTCATTACGTGGGCGATTGTTGATTTGTCCTGTGTAAGGTATTGTATCACACATATAGTAAGTTTTAGCATCATTCATCATGATTACCTTGATACCGTATTAGCCCGTTTTATTGGGCATGTACATGTGAAAAGGGCAATGTACTTTGGTTGAAACCAATTGCTCGTCTACCGTTACGTGTGCACTAGGTGAATAATACTTTCTACAATTGGTAGTGAAAATATCCCAAATATCCCTAATATGGGTAAATTTATCAACTACTACCCTTCTTGGTCTAATTGTCTTATCATCAAATCGTAAGCAATCTGTCAAAAAGATAAAAAGTTTCATTGACTAGGTAATCCTGAATAAACCATTACCATAAATGTGTGACAATAATTCTTCTACATTTAGATTGCCACTTCGTTAAAGGCCAACCAAACAAAGCTTTGATTTCTAAAATATTATTTGGTCTAACAGTATAGTTGTCATAAGAATACTTTGGAGAGTTCCTTTAAATTTCTTCATTTGTATGAGTAGATATTTTATTCAAATTGTTTCCACTGAACAAGATACTCCATGCTTCTATTGGTTTCTTAATATTTTCTGTATGGGTCCCAGCCTAATTATTAATACATTTTGTGATAAGCCAACCTTGTCTACTTGGACTTGTACCTGCGCACACCCTACTTGCACAGCTCCAAGGGAACCCATTCCGTCCATAGACAAAAGGTCCCAGTTGATTATCTTCTTTATTCTTTGGTTCTAGCTCTGCTACTTTTTCTTCCACAGGACCGGCTTCCACTTCCCCTTCTGGATTTGCAGGCTGTTCATCGTCTTCATCGATGTGTTGCTCTATAACAATTTATGGTTCTTCATTAGTGAGCTGATGTCAGGGAAAGAACTCATCTTCTTCACTTCTTTCCAACAACTCTTGGATTTCATCGACATTCAGTCGAAACGCCATGTCTTCTGAAAGTATATTAACTAACTAGGGTGTAATATTTATATGGATAAATGAAGAAATTCTAAATAGTGTTTTTATAATACATTTAGTAAGTAAAAGAAAAATAAATACGAGGGAAAATGTGTTTCTTAAGTGGTAAAGTTAGGTACAATTCACCCCATGGTAGTAGTTTGCTTACAGAAATATTTCCATCTACCTTATAGTAAGAAGTCTGGGCCCAGCACGTCATCCACTGTGAAGGTCAAACTCCAGACTGAATTTACATGGGTTGGAAACAAAAGATACCCACCCTACTCAAACCTGGCCACAAAAAGAATATAAGCTGGGGTGTGCAGTACCCCACATTATCATTCTAGGGCAACAAGCTTATAAGCATACAAGACAATTTTTAAAAATCTCTGTAATGATTATCTTTAAATTAAAGATTACAATTTTTCTTTGAATTTGAAATTGGTATTTGTTATTGGTGATCGAAATTATATAGAAAACCATTAAAGATAAAACAGTGCATATTGATAGCAAATTTAAAGTTGCTTACCTGGTTTAAGTCGCTAGGATCGTAAGAGATGTAAAAACAGAAAACATAAACGCCTAAAATTCACACTTTTAGATTTACCTAAGTGCGTATGCCAAGTTTCAGCTATTTAAATTTGGTTTTAGGGGTTTTAACGCCAACCCACAAATAAACAAATAAACATTATATTTAATTCATATGATGTACACCCAATTCGAGATATTAAGACGTATCTGGACAGTTAAAATGTTCAAAATGTCGTGACTCATGAAATATTAGCTTCGTTACCATGGCAACGGTTAGTGTTACCAGCCCCATGAACACAAATTACTTTGGAGTATGAATTCCACCAACTTCACAGGGTATAATTACACTAGCGTATCAATACTACCAACCTTACAGACATTAACTACCTAAGTGTCATGACACCTCATTAGTGTAACAAATTACCGTAGTGGCATGGAGCCTAACTAGTGCCACTAATTACACTGGCGTAATGGAACCTAACTAGTGACACGTATTACGATGACTGCGTGCTACATGACTAGCCCTGCTAATTTCTTGGTGTATCAATGGCTCACGGCCAATTCAGGGTTCAATCATGTAAAGGCCAGTTTCCCCTCTCAATCTTCTTCACCTACGTGCTGGGATATGTGGGTTTCAGCCCTACCCACTCTACCCTCCATCGCCCTCTCCTCATAAATCTGGACTCTTTTGAAATCCAGCCCTCCCATTCTCCCTTCCCATGGTCTCCCCTTCGCCTCTCAATACACTCTCCACATGATTCTTCACAGGGAGGCTGTGGTGTACTCCTGCCTAGAATTACCGAAAATAGCAAGTAAAGTACTATGTCCCACTAACCTTTTGCCCTCCCTACCACTCCCGCACCCCTATCCCTTTAGCCCCACTCCTCTCAACATCTCAGCATGCCCTTTCCTCACCCCTGTCCCCCTTCCACCGCCTTTAACATTTCCATCAACACTAACCCAACCACTTTTACCTCCTACTACCTTCACCCAATCATAATACCACTAACCCTTATCCTACATCCAACAAATTAAAATATAAACTGTAAACTTTTTGCATGGATATACTTACTGATATTTATAAGTTTTGTAAGTCCAGTTGTTTATGAATACAATCATAACAAGTGTACACATCTTTGTGGGATGAAGGAAAATTCCATTATATTACTTTTTCATATGTGGGTGATCATAGATTTTAGAACATTACATCAAAACTGCTTTAAATTTGTATCTGAGTAGGATGAAGACCTAATTTCAATATGTTCATATTTGATAAATGGGCTAACAAACTTAATCACAAACACTCCTATTTTATAAATATTTAATACGAGTGAACCGATGCTCTAGTTAACACCAGAGACGGTGATTGCTAACAAAGTAAATAAACTTGATAGGAAAAACTTGAAAGGACAAGATATGAGTGCATTTTAACAAATCAGTTTAATGTAACAAAAGGCAGAGATAGTTACATAGAACATCTTCAGAACACAAACCAACATATACTGAAAAAGTCCTTAGACTTGTCCACGTTAATTAGCCACACATATTGTTAAATGACAGATACTCTCTAAGCGTGAGTATGGCGTGAAGAGCCCACTAATTAGACATACAGGTTAAGTTATGCAAGCTACAATCTGTTGGCTGTTGGCTCCAGACATAGATGGATCGGCCGAAAATATACATCAATTAATAGTACAGGGTAAGTTCTAATTCAGTGTTCTCGGCCTTACTTTGTCATGAGCTGGCGCACGACCAATTGTTCTAATCCAGAAGCGTTAAATGCAGACCTGCGTGGTTAACAACAAGGAGTAGACACCCGGCCCCCACAAGGAAAAAATACATCCAAGCTAAAGAAATGCGAGCCGCGCCAGAAGGGCAGAAATGACCCACAAGTTGAGCACCGAAACTGGTGAACAACACAAGTTAAATATAGTATATAACACGAACTATGCCAAACGGGCAGGGATAACACAACCGAAACTGGTGAACAACACAAGTTAAATATATTTTATAACACGAGACATGCCAGACGGGCAGAAATGATCCACAAGTTGAGCAACGAAACTGGTGAACAACACAAGTTAAATATACCTAGCTAGGTATTGATATTAGACCCCGAACAATCTGAACAGCCTCTTTCCCGACTAACTGACTCGCAGACTACAAAATGGTCATGCGGGATAGGGTGTGTGAATCATTCCCATTAAAACTGCTGATCTTAAGGACCAAGCAGAAAACATATGAAGTACTAAATGACTTCACGTCAAGTAAACTAAGCCGACTGACTGCCTCACAGGCTATAACAAGGTGATACGGGCTAAGGTGTGGGAATCATTCCCAATTAAACTGCTAGTCTTAAGGACCAGCAGAAAACATAAGGAGCACTAAATGAATTCACGTAAGTGAACTAAGGCATAGAAAGCTAACCCAAAGAACAATGAACATTAATCATGAGAAAAGCTAATCCTATTAACAATTTATACAAAAAACCAAAGACTCGAGCCCAGCCATATAGCCACCTACTCACCACGGACTCGAACAATAAATCAAACTTCATATTACTTTCGGCGGTCCGGTCAGTACCTCGGTGTGATCATCGTGATCACAGGTTTCGTGAAGTTGAGTTGAAGAGAGGACTTCGGAGACTGTTGACTATTCTGGAGGTGATGAATAATCGTAATCGTAATCGTATTTTTGCCTAGCAAGCTATGGAGTTTTATAGTGGTTGAACTCAAAGCATCATGGGAAGGAAAGAATGGGCGAGCAATCCCACTACATGGTATCAGTCAAGTTGGCACAAGTGAACAAGGCTCAACATCAAGAGCAGGCCACGCGCTGCCTTCAGTCGTTGTCGATGCTCGGACTGGTTATGTGCAGTGTTTTGAGAACGGCGAGGGAGGGTAACCATTCTGATATTGCCAGTCTTATTCCATGACGTATCCAAAACATGGTATTTAACACATGGAAATTTACAATTTACTGAAGTTTAATTTATATCAGGGAATATTATATGTGTTCTTGACCAATGAATAAGTGCAGCAATTTTGGGCAGTACAGGGCTAAATTGGTTAGCCCTTTACACAAGAAGATCAAAATATATTGAGTATAATAAAGGACATTCAGGGGCACCCGTGGGAGGGGGGGGAGGCAGTTTCCACCTGATATTATGAGATTGTATAAATATTAGAAGTTTGAAATATTTTTCTTATTTTATATCTTAATTTCAGGAGAAAAAGATTGTCTTAGAAAGCGTCTTTTGAGGCTTCAATTTAATAAATTTTCCAGGGGGAGGACACCCGGACTCCCCACCGTATTAGAGGTTATTCTTTACACCCTTATCCCCCCACTCCCCTACCTCCGGGAAAAAATTCTGCGGGTGCCCTTGGTAACATTTATCGTTGAATATTGATCAAATATCTCGTGATGTATGATGCATGGCTCTAATGAAGTATGGCATGTTCAATGAAGGATAATCAAATGTGTTATAAGTATAATATATGTACCTTATCAAGTATGATGCTTATTGTGACCAACAAACAATGATATAATGTCATGAGGGTTGACTAAATGTGTCATAAGTATGATGCCTGACTCTTGCCAGTGAAGGATGATCAAATGTCCAATAATTATGATTCCTGACTCTTATTTATGAAGGATGGTCCAATGTATATTAGATAAGATGCATTACTAAATCAGGTATGGTGCATGATACGATAAATTGAATATAACCAAATCGGTAAACAATATGATTCTTGACTCTGATCAATGGAGGATCATCAAATGTATACTAAATAAGATGTATAACTCTATCAGTATAAAGAAGGGCATAATCGATAAATGAAGATCAAATGGGTTTTAAGGGGGATGTTTTAATCTAATCAAGTATCAGGTATGTAATGATCAATGAAGGGTAATCAAATGTGATATTTGTACGATGCTTGACACTATCAGTATGATGAAGTATGGCATTTTTAATGAATAATGTTTAAATGTTTTGATGCATTACTATCAGGCATGATTCATGGTATGAGACATTAACTAAGCTCATTTTATAAAGCATGATACATGAATCTGTCAGGTGTGATGCATGGTATGATAAATGTAATGCGATTAAATGTATCATAAATGTGATGCACAAATCTATTAGGTGCAATTCAGGATATATTTGATGAATGGTAAAAAATTTAAATGGGTATGATGCATGGTTATCAAGTAATACGTATACATCTGATCAATGAAGGGTTGTAATGATATGGAATTATACATCCCAATAATTTATTATTTACATATATATTCAAAATTACGATATTTTAAATGATAGTGGGCAGTAATATTTATTTGTGTAAAGCTGTTAAGTTCCAAGGTATGGTGACATCCTTCTAAGTCTCTGTTTAAAAAGACAACGCAGTTTTGTGAACAGAAACGCACCTAGATGACCACACATTTTTTTATTTTAGGAAGCTTCGAGAAGGAAATGTCGTTTGATATAGTACCCCTTCAGGGTACGCATCTCTTCACTTTCCTTCCTGACGAGGAGCCGTGTAGGTGGAGTCTATGACATCTTAATCTGTGTTCTAAATCTCACGTGTTGGTAATTATCATGCATATAACGTAATAGTCGGGATTTTATTAAAATCTACGTGTTAAATATCTAGCAAAAACTGTTTATCTACTTAAAATAAAATAAACTATAAAATACCAGAA
The DNA here is from genome assembly GCA_902141375.1 of Timema poppense. Taxonomy (NCBI): domain Eukaryota; kingdom Metazoa; phylum Arthropoda; class Insecta; order Phasmatodea; family Timematidae; genus Timema; species Timema poppense. The sequence continues at coordinate 143,998 of CABFOV010000026.1, read as the reverse complement.
CTTTTAATTTATAAAATCAGACAGCATCCTTTTTTAATTATTATAATACAGAACAGCAAACTTGGACCTAATTAAATCGTTATATAAAATGTCACCCTAATGGTGGCGTACAAAAATTAATATATAAGGCTAGCTCTTTTAAACGTTACAGGGTGATCAGCTGTATTATATTTATGACGTATGCCTCTATTTGATGATTAATATAAGATATCGTGTAGGTATGAAGTTTGTGTCAAATAAATGAAGGATGATAAAATTCCTTATAAGTATCATGACTATCTTTAATCAATGAACTATGATTAAATGTTGTTTAAATATGATAATTAGCACAATCAATTAACGCTGATTAAATTTTTATAAGTATGATTCATTACTCTGATATATTAAACATATTTAAATGTGTTATTAGTACGATATAGAGTCATAGAGAAGGGGTAAGGTTTGGATAGTCACTTGATAAGAGGGACGTGAAAGTATCTGTTCAGGTTAAAATCCTTTCAGAGAAAGTAAATATATTTTTTAAGGTTGACAAGAGTTTGTCTGGACATGTCTGGACAAGCACACTCTTTCACAGATTTCTCCGTAAGGATTATATGCATGTGTATATATATATATATATGTATGTATGTTTGTATATATGTATGTATATGTATGTCTGTAAGTATGTATGTATGTATGTTTGTTTGTTTGAATGAAAATAGTATGATGGTATGTTTATATATGTGTATGTATGTATGTGTGTATGTGTGTATGTATGTATGTATGTATGTATGTATTTACGTATGTCTGTAACTATCAATGCATGTATGGTGAAAATGTTTATTTGATGGTTTATATTTATGATGGTATATATATGATGCCATGTATGTTTGTGTAGATGTATGTATTTATGAAATAATGTATGCATGTATGATTGCATGTATTATGACATGTATGCATTTATGTATATATATTCACTATGGCATGCATTTTTATTTGTATACATGTATATATTTGTATATGTGCATGTGTGTTTGGATTTATTGATGTGTACATGATGGTTTGTATGGGCTAGAAATGCAGTTGAGGGCATTTATAGCATTGTTGAAATAATAATACAAATCAATAAACTAGCTTGGGTTTATAAATGTTATGACTAATTTATTTGCCATCAATTAATATTCATATTATTATTATATTATTATTCATATTGCATTGTCATGAAAAAATTGATTAGTTGTTCAAAATAGTGGATGTCTTATTTTAGAAAACTTAAGTTAGTTCATGTTCACATTAACATATTTCTAAATAATTTTTTTTTTTTGTATATATGGGTTATAAAATCCATTAAACTTATTATATCATACTAAACTATAGGTTGATAAGATAGACAGCTAGCTATGTTCTATAGTGGGGAGATTATGAAATCGTTCAATTGATTTTGAATTATGATATGATTTAATAATTTATCGATTAGTACTCTGTAATGGGGGTAGTTGTGTATGCGATGGCTGCGTGCCCCAAACTAAGGTACCAAATTTACTGGGTTCTTAGGTTAGGTGAAATACATAATGATGTGTACCCTTTATTTAGCCTGGAAGGAGAATGGAAAAAGCCTTTATATATATGTATATATATGTGTATATATATGTGTATATATATATATACACACATTTGTAGGAATCACAATCGTGGGGAAAGGGGTTGAATAAGGGGGAAGGATGAGGACAATCCTTTACGTAAGTGGGCTCACAAGACGTATCAGGTTTGTAAGTCTATTAATGCAGGTAGAATACGATAGGGGGCTCAAATTGTTGGGTATGGAGTGGGTGTTAAGGATATAGGTAAGGATTTAGGGAAGAAGGGGGAGTAGAGCTAGGTAACGGTCAGGGGGAGAGGAAGTTGCTAGGAAGAGGAGGAGTAAAAAGGATGAGTATAGGATGTTAGTAGTGGTATGACGAAAAGTGGAGATGGTGAAAGGGAAATATGAGGAGGTAGAGAGAGTGAGGGAGGAAGATATAGTGATGCACTTGCTATATCCTATCATGCTATGACACAAGCCCGGGCTCCCTTGGTAGAAGAGTGTGGGAGGGTAGAGCTGGAGCACAAGGAGTCTGGAATCGTTAAGAAAGAGGAGGTACGGACCTAGGGAGGGTAGAAAAGGAGGGCTGAAGAATACAGAGTTTGGTGTGTAGACGAATATGATAAAGGAGAAGCTGGTCTCGACATGATTGAACCATCAAGTGGCTATGAGTCATTGATACACCAATGAATTAGCAGCGCTAGTTATATTGCACACCGCCAGCATAGCTAGTAGCGCTATTTAAGTTGCACTTTGTCAGATATCTATAGTTGGGCTGGACGCTTTCATGGCAAGTGGCTCTGATATTGTTAGCATTAATACTCCAAGGTAAATAGCTCCTGTGAAGTTGGCAGCATTGATACTCCAGGGCAATCAGTGGTTTCTTGCTATGTTAACCAAGATATAAGTTCACGGGTGCCGCCATTTTGAAAATATTTATTGTTTAGAGACCTCTTAGTATCTCTTCTAACCTACATTCTTGGAGTAATTTTGTTATTTATTAATATCTTTGGAATCCATTTATACCCGTATTAAATATTCTTATAAAAAATGTACTAACCTTTTACTTAATTCTTTATCGACTGAAAGAATACTAAGCTTTAGTGGCTATTTTTTATTACATAAACTAGGAATTATGAACACATTTTTTACATAAAGTAAAATATTTTTACTAACATAATTCATTGAGAATAACCTGAATAGTTGATAAGACGTGACGCTAAAAAACACAATTCAAACAAATACACTTTTTACTTTCTCTCGACTCCTCGAAGATAGAATTGTTGTGATCATCAACAAAATTGAGCTCAAGATTTTGACAAATGTCGACATTTGATAAACCCCTGAAACCAAAATAAAGTGTTTTCTGCAATGCCATTTGTCTTTCTGTACCTCAAACCAAAGCCGAAACCATTTTACCAATCGGGACAAAAATATTTATCTAGGGTTTTCATAAGCACCAGCCAAGTTTTTATTGGAATTAGATGTCCACCCCTAAAATTAAGGGTTAGTTTACTGAAGCGAAAAAACAGATAAAATTGATCTTCTCAAAATACTCTCCAACGAACTGGATCCAGACATTGTTTAACAGTATAAACAAATTGGCAATTTTAATTTTTCCATGAAAATTACATTGCGGGTACTATACATAAGCCGAGGTTTACAAATTTGATCATATCTACGTAGCTAAGTGAGATATGAAAAATCTTATAAATATAAAGATGTATTACTAATAAAATTATATCTATTTTAATCTGGAGTATATTTTTATAAAACCAATAGTTTCTAAGCTATAAAAAACTGTATTTATATTTTTGTTGAGTACTTTGAAATATTAAAATGCTGGCTATGCTCTTTGGTGGACAGAGATGATCTTCTTTCATAAATGTTTCTGTAACAGTGTATATTATTTAGTTTCACACATATTATATATTTTTATTAAATCTATATATTTTAAGATTAAAGAGAGAAAATGTATGGGCAGTGCAGCATACAGTTTATATGAAATATACTTTGTTATTTATTCTTAGATTAAATATTAGTTTTCATAGGTATTTTTACTATTAAAATTAATTATTTTTTTACTTTAAAACTAGAAGTTACTGCTTAAAATTAGTGTTTAAAGTATGTTATTTTAATTTATGATTCATTTGATTTTTATTCTTATTTGATTTATTACTCTTTGTTTTATTTATAGAAACACTACAGAATAATTTCCCAATAAATTTTTGTTTTATTTTTGTCATTGGTTTCCTTAAAATGATATAGTCACATTATTTTGAATTTGTCTGACACCTTATCCCAGTCAGCAGCGTGTCTGTCTACAAACCTAATGCTAATGGGTTCGATTCCTGGCATGGCTGACAAATTTATAATTGATGAAATGTAGGTTTCCATATACACAGTGACAAATTAACGACCAGGGGATGTGTGCGATTCTGTTCTGGATTTATTTTAGTTTATAAGTCGTATTCTGATATAATCAGTCGGTTCAGAAAGTTCACGTTAGATACCCCCAAACAATTTAAAAGATGGCATCTCTTTAGTTGCATTTGTATTTAAAACATGTTGAAACATAGGCATTGACTGATGCATTCAAAGATTAGCTGTCAATCTTGTAATATTATTAGGTTAAATAACAATTAAATTTCTTTATTAAGTTAATTATTTTTCACGGTGTACTTGTCTACGATATAAACATTAGAGTGACAGTAAATATATATTAAAAATAAATACATCATTATTTCAATAAAAATACAATCTGTTGGGAAATTTTGCTTTTTATCTTACTATTTTAGACCTTATGGTTCATACCAGTCAAAATAATATCAATGGACTCATTTTCTAGTAGGCCTAGTCTATCAAATATCTGTCATTATTGTTTATATATAAGACTGACTGCCGATGATGGGCAGATCAAAACTCGAATCTTAGTCGGGTGTACTGAGTTTATACAATTACATTCTCCTTCCACGCAAATGCGGGTGAATTTCCTCTAAGTATAACCTTTTTACCTCAAAACCATTAGTGTAACTAGTATATAAGTGTATAGCCCAAACATATAGTAAGATACAGTACTAAAAAATAAAAGTATCAATGACAAATTAAAATTATTATAATAATGTAAAAAAATTAACTTCTAATTTCACATATGTTTGATATATAATAGTTGACAGGTATGTCGTAATAAAACTAGTTAAAGGAGATTTAATGTTGGGCACTCCCTAAATGAATCATAAAACTGTTTTTTTTACCTACACAACTCGTTAAAGGTCAAAGAAGACCTCGCCTTGTTTAATGCTACTCGGACCAAATGAAACTGGTAACATTACAGAGCAAGACATTTTTTATTCTTTTGCCTACTACAAAATAACTGTGCATTTTCAATTATGCTAATTTAAGTATTCTTCCTTAAGGAGATTGGCCATTTTCATTTGGCGTGGGTATGCAGATCCATGGGAACAAACGGCTATCTTCAAGAATCTGTATTATTTTGCAATATTATTTTCGGAAACGGTTTGTCCAATAATAGAAGCATTTTTAATATATTATACTTTTTATATACACACCTCCTCTATTATTTTAACAGTGATCAAATATTTATAAAATTGACATTTTTCAATAGAAAACTGCCAGTTTAATAACAAAAACTAATACAATGTAACAATTAATAAACATAAATACATTATCTTAGAAGAGGGTTTGAAAATATTAACATAACAATTTCACTCGTTCTCGAGAAAACTGATATTTTCAAACGTATGATTTTACTTCAAGACCTGTCTGATAGCTAGCGTCATATACGGTGACCGAGATTCATCTCTTTTTGTTGGCGCGGAAGGATAATTTGGTCTGAAGCCACGCCACGCCTTTCACCCTCTTGCCCACCATCTCACAAAATAGGTTTGATAATTACACTTAACAGGCCCAAGGGCCCTAAATATACATTTATATTCAAACAAAAGTTTTATTTAATACTAGGATTAAGGGCAATTGCCCCTGCCTCTCCACAAAAACCAAAATATATGTTGTTAGTAAAACCTTAAAACTTATTATGCTCAACCTTAATATATAGATAACACTGAAGATTTATTGAATGCATAAACTAGATTATACCTATTATTATTATTACATCAGATTCGTAAGGAATACCGCCATAGTCATTAAAAGAGCCACCAAAATTAAAACTATAAAATAGTACAAATACGTTGCATTATTACATTTTTTTGTTTCCCTCCTCCACTAAGGTATATTTATAAACGCGCCACTGAATAGGAAGGCTGACCGTTAAGCAAAAATACAAACATTTAAACCTCAATGATGTCCAAAGAAATTTAAAATTAATATATGGCTGACCTCACCATCCTAAAAATAATTCAGTTATTAGCGCTACTGTTGAGTATTGCGTCAAGTATAATGTTCTTGAATAAGTTATATTTTTGAAATCGGATTTTGGAAAAACTTTGTACTTAAAAGTAAATGTAAAATTCCGAAGTGAAAATATGTTTCGAAATAACTTATGCAGACATTACATTATATTTTTTTAAACTATAAATTACATAAAGTAATTATAGGTTTATGAACTTGGTAGGGCTTATTAAGCATACATATTTCAGGATTATATCCTTTTTACTAGATTAAATTGTGTTAAATAAAACTAAAATTCTAAATTAAACTAAATATATGTCAATGTTAAGTTAATTATATGCGGGGTTTAAGACTACGCTTTAAATTTTATGGGACAATATTAAGCCTACACTACATTCTATTAACTTGAAATCATTCTCCTGATATACAGATGGATTAGAGAAAAATGCGCCCGGAAAAACCACGTCATCCTAGAAAAAAGGGGAGAATTGCACCCTTCTATCAATCATCACACCATTAGGTGGGAAAAGTACGTCCCACACACTGTTTTACACACTTACAAAACAAGTACGCCCAAAGACCTAACAAAGTGTTTGAAGAATCTAGCCTAGAGTCATAAAAATTGAGTAAAAGGTCGTTAATAATTAGTTTGGTAACTTCAATTTATGCGTTCACATCAAATGCTTACAGATACACACATAGCTTTATTTCATTGAAACCTAACCTAGCCTAACCTAACCTAAGCAACCGGCAAAGAAAGATGCAATGGATCGATATACTTTGACCTCCTCAAGACCTCATGATGTGCAATGAGTCGATTTGAAATACCCACCCTCCTAAACAAAAGGATGCAATGAACAGATCTACGCCGGTGAAAATGGTAAGGTCGTGCGGAAAGTGAAAAAAGTGCGCCCACATGACCGTGTTAAAACTATTTAGGTGAGACAGAACGTATACAACTAAATCTCCGGTGATACCCCCCAAAGATCTTCCTGCTACACTTTACCTAGGCTCTGTAGCCACTAACAATGTAACCACTGATACCCATCGGGACCGGAACCTTTTCGCCGGACATAGACCGAGATCCATGAGTGTCGTTCCTGGTACTAGGGCACCCTAAATAAACTAGTACCAACCCTTCCATGCCTGCCTGCCTTGGGTTACTTGGGGAAAAAGACACTCCACTGGGACCTGTTGGAGGGGGTAGTTGGCTTCACCTAGTGATCACCCATCACGAGGATATCAGGAGCTCAGCCTCCGAACAGACGTCTCCTCAAACTTCATTCTAAAAAAATCTCAGTTATTTCTGTCTCACACACCTTCTTTGCTGCTTCCCCAGACTTTCCGAGAACAGCTGACCGGATTTTCCCAGTGGGGAACTCGAGGACCTCGCTACACGGGTACGCACTACCAACCACTTAGTGTGTGTCGAGAAGGGAGAACCCCATCCTCACACACAGATTACCTTGTCGGGGTTTTGGCTATGCCGGACCCCGTCCATCACATTGCCCAGGAACCGCCTCGTGGAGGCGCCCCGACAGAATTCTTTAGAGATCTGTCAGTACCGGAAGGTGGCAAAGGCAGTCTAGTGATCGTTTATATTAAACGTGCGTGGGCCCAGAGCGCACCTGGCCGCCGTACGTTGAGCCGGACGAACGCCTGAGCACCTTAACCCCCATTTTAGGTGAAACAGACAAGGTCGTGTGGGCGCACTTTTCCCACCTATTAGTGTGATGCTTCATGTGAAAGCGAAGTTTTCCCTTTTTTCTGGGAACGCGTAGTTTCCCAACACCATACACATCTAAATTACCAGGAATGATAGCAATAATTGTTGTGTATCTAATTGAAGGTAGGATCATAATTATGCAAGAACAATGTTTTAAAATATTTCAATAAAAACTAATCATTTTTGTGAAATAGTCGTTTGAATAAATCTCCTTTATTTACGTTTCACTAAACAGGTTTTTCAGAGATGATCCTTTTCTTATTGAAAATTAAAAGTTTTCCAATGAGACAAATAATTATAAGATGTATTAAAATTATTAAATAATTTGTCAAATTCGACTTATAACGTTCTTTAATACAATTATTTAATTAATTTAATAAATAAAGCACAGGGCATGTTGTTCCTTATTAGTAGGACTACTAAATTGTATAAAATTTTGACCTATGATGTGCTACCAATGTTTATAGCAATATTGTTCTTCATATTTCTAAGGTATAACCTTTTTTTACATAATACCTGACCTTTTCAAACGTATTAACCTTCGAGAGATGAGAGTTAGTTTGGAATGTGCCTGAGGTCATCCCATAATAAAACTAGTTTAATACATCACGATATGTAACGGAATATGAGAATGGGTTACTATAAACATGTAAACCATTCCTATGGATGATATATGATCGTATATATTATCAAGGATAATTAGTTTTTATTTATGTAGATATTTAAGAGTCAAATATCTTACCAACAAAGTTTTAAAAACTATTCATGTGTTTTAATATTTTGTGTTCCTTTTATAGTAAAAATTGAAAAAAAAAAGTTTTCATTTCAGCCATAGATATAAAATGTATTAAAACATTAATGTAACAGGGAAACAAATTATATTCTTAAACTATATATATAGACTTAATTTGACGATCCTATTAACAAGTAAGTGTACCCGCCTCGGTGGTGTAGTTGGCTTACACGCTAGTTCGTGTAGAGCCAGACTGCCGAGAACGGGGAGATAGAAGTTCGAATCTAGGTTGGGTGAATTGGGGGTGGTTTTTCCTAAACAGTTTTCCACTCTCCATCCACACAAATGTGGGTTCACTTCCTCTAAATTCAACCTTCCCAATTCCTAATCAATTAGCTTAATTAGAATACTTATGCGTATAGCCCGAACGGGTAGTAAATATATATATATAATTATATATTCACAAGTACAAAGCTTGCTTGTACACTACCAGAGATAGAACATGTTAGTGCACTCCCTATCACAGCTAAAAATCATATGGCCAATGTACTAAGTAACAATATAGAAATCAGTATGCACTTTTGTATTAATCATGTTAACAATTATTGGATTTATAAATCGTCAATATGCTTAGTAGCATATATATATATATATATATCTCAAGCTACTAAGCATATTGACGATTTATAAATCCATATGTAACCAAATATTTATAATATTTGTATATTATATAGATCGTAATGCATCATTGTATTTATCACATTAACAATGTATAAATCAAAAGGTACCAGTGTATTGGTTATTTTATCAATGAATAAATCGTTATGTACTAATGTATTTATCATATTACTAATGTATGGACCAATATGTTTCAATATTATTATTATCAATATACAAATCGCTATGTATTAATGCATTAATAATATTAACAATGTATATATCAATATGTAACAATATATTAAACATATTATATATGTATAAATCAATATTTGCCAATGTATTATTAATATAAACAACTTAGTTCTTTTACATCAATATATCTTATCTTGTCTTATCTTATATATAAAATTCTCGTGTCACAATGTTCGTTCCCGTACTCCTCCGAAACGGCTTGACCGATTCTCATGAAATTTTGTGAGCATATTGAGTAGGTCTGAGAATCGGCCAACATCTATTTTTCATACCCCTTAGTGATAAGGGTTGTCCACCCTTAACATTTTTCTATAATTTTTAGACATTTTTTTAATATCTTTATTTTTTTTATTATGTCGCATTAAAAAATACATACAACCCTAAATTTTTACCCTTTTATCACCAACCCCTATTTTTTAATAGCCATTTTAGTAATTTAATCATTTTTCATCCCCGGTCGATAACTGATCAATCGTCATGTGCCAATTCAATTCAAACGTATTCAGTTTCCGATTAGATTGGCATTTGCAATGACTATCAACAAATCCCAAGGTCAAACGATGTCTATTTGTGGCTTAGATTTGAGAACACCATGTTTTTCACACGGACAATTATACGTGGCATGCTCTCGAGTGGGTAAACCATCCAGTTTGTTTGTGTTAGCTAAAGATGGACTAACAAAAAATATTGTTCACGCTATGGCATTAAGAGATTGATATTGTTTGTTAGTGTTACTGTCGTAATTGATTAATTAATGATATATAATTTTAAGGAATAAATTATAATAACTTAAAAATAATGTTTGCCTTTTGTTATTTTTATATTCCCTCATCGTTCACAGCGCTCCATGCCTATTTCACGCATATACCACATTCTTACACACTTACAATAAGTAAGCTATTTTTTGTCTACACTAGAAATTACTTAAAAATTATTTATATGGCAAAACAACGTTTGCCGGGTCAGCTAGTATCAATGTATTTTCACATTAACCATATACAGTACCGTCAGTACATAACAACGTAATAAATGATATTTAGCCAATTAATTAATCATATTAACAATTTACATATGATCATATTTAATATTGTATTAATCATATTAACAAAATATAAATCATTATATTTTAATATGTTAGAAATATTTCCAAATATATTATCAGTATCTTATGGTTGTTCTTCTACTCTATAAATAACAATATTATATTTAAAGTACTATATAATTAAGTGTAAATAGCTATGGTAGTATTAGCTCTGAGAGATAATTAAAATTATATAATCTATGTAAGTTAAATTAATACTGTACAGGTCTTTAAAATAATATATTATTAATTATTACTTTTATATGTAGACCTCTACTAGAACTATAGGCCAAATATATTAGAAGCTAATCTATATTTTATTGCATGATTTGTATGTAAATAGATTTAAACATGACCATATTAAAGGTAATATAATATAAAAAATAAAACATTCCTTGGAGCTCCACAAGCGTGGTTCATTAGTGCACTTAAACCAAATGTATAGTTTTGGGCTGGACCTATATCCATTAAATTTAATTATTTAAATTTTGTTGGAGTATCTCATAAAACAGAGATAAATAATAATGTAACTAAATTAATTATAGCTAATGTAAACGACGGTTATTCTAAGTTTAATATTATCTTAATAATTTTACCACTAGTATATGATAATTATTCATTGATTTTTGAGGAATGATAAATTATAATATAGTTATAAAGGTCTAGTTTGTAAGATTGCACTTGAAGTTTGAACATGACACTATAGTTGTGAACTTGTGATACAAACTTAATGCATAAAATTTAAAAAATATAATAAGATTTGTTTTATTTAACACAAAATAATATAATACATAGATAATTTTAAAAGTCATAATTTTATTTATTCTTTCAGTAGAGCCTACCTTATAACCAATAATATTGTAAAATAACAGATATTTTCTATTAAGAGAAATTTGGAGCAATTTATTTAAAATTAACATTTAATTAAATTCACAGAAGCAACATGTAATAACTTTTGAATTTTATAGCATAAAACATTGCTTACACTAGTGCATAAACTTATTTATCATTGTTGATTGATAAGAGGACTGTCTGAAGATACGCTATGATGTTTTGAAGACGTCCAAAAATCCTTAGCTATTTAAGAAGTCATTTATTATTTTAAACTATGGTTAATGTCAATATGGAAGTTAAAGGTCCATAAATAATTAAACACCTTAAGATTTAAGTTCTGCTATTTTAAAACATCATGAAAACCTATCAATAAGCTCAGTTCAACGATTTTTTAATTAAAATATGGAGGCTCTGAATTAATAATAAATATTTAGAAACCTAGATTTAACTGTCTTCAAACAAAGAAAACAACATTTACATAGGTGTCATAATATAAATTAACATAATAGAGGATTATTTTAGCGTTTTTGAAGCCTCAGAATTGCCACTATCATAGGAAATAGCAAAGTTTAAAGTTATTTACCTTTAAGTAAGAGGTCTCTTTTAATGATTTAGATCGTAAAATATCTTAAACAATATAATTGTGATGTGTTTTTTAATTTTTTTTTATCATGATTATACATTTTATTGTATATGCGTGGGTTTAAATCCATATAACACATATCGTTTAGCAAACATAAGAACATATTCAACCCATAAGTTATTTATTGAAAGTTTGGGTGCCTTAAAATATACCTTACAGGCCGTCAAATATAATAGATCACGTAGTTGAATTGGTAACCTTGTAAAAATGTATTTGGTCTTCTGAAATAATACTAAGACAAATCTTGTCGTATTACAGTTAAGTGGTTAACCTTGGTCCAAGAAAAAGGTAGGCAATAGAACATCAATTTTAAATACACCTTGAGAATCTTCCGGATCTATTTCAAGTACAATCATGTAGCTCAAACTGGATACTTGGAATGGGCACTTCATGGGAGAGTGAACATTTAATGAGCCGAGACAAAGGCAAATTTTATAATGCGTTAAAAGGTCAAAGTTTTATCGTTATTACTGAAGATGATTTGCTATTAAAATTTTAAAACCTTCAAATGTATGTAGAAGACAATTATATACATGAATAGAAGTTATAATTGTGTGTTTGAATATGTGACTGGGGTTGTTGGGTGTGTGATTAAACGTGTGTGTGGGGTGGAGTTTGTGTGAGTAGCTAGTGTGGGGTGGCTTGGTGTAAGGTAGATATTGTGTAAGGTTGATTTGGTTTGGGGTGGATGGATGTGTGTGGTGAATGGGTATGTGAATTGCTGGATGTATGAGTAAATATGTGTGTGGATGGATGGGTGTGTGAGTGTATAGGTGTTAGTGGATTGGTGTTTGAGTGTATGGGTATTTAAATTGAGAGGTGTGTGGTTGTATAGGGTTAATCGGTGTGTTAGTTAATGGGGTAAATGGATGTGTCAGTGTATGGGTATTTAAGTAGAGAGGTGTGTGATTGTATAAGGTGAATGGTTGTGTTAATGTATGGGTGTGTAAGTAGATGGATGTGTTATTTTTTTGTGAAGAATGGGTATGTTAGCTTATGGTTGTGTAGGTGGTTGGTTGTGATTGTGTGGGCTGGATGAGCCTGTTAGTGTATGGGTGTGTAAATTGATGTGGGTATGTGTCATTGATTGTTGTGTGTATGAGTTTCTTGGTTTTTGTGTGATTAGAGCCCTACGAAATAATATTCTAGCATAATTGCATAAATGTAAATTTTATAGGTTGTTTTTCTTGCTTTTTTTTGTTTAATAAGTCATTTCTAAGTATTTTTTCGGAAAGAAAATTGAAAATTGTTTTAAAATGACTTTAAAAGGTAATATATATGAATTATCAGTGCTTTGATAAAACATTAATATTCCAACATCAGATATTTCACCGCACACTTGTTGACTGAAGAAGATAATGTATGACTTCAAATTAACTTTGTGCCCCTTTAACTGCGTGCTTATAAAATCCACATTCCTGATGAGACCTTCATTACACCTAAGTTGGAAAGGGTTGCAGGGAGAAGGGAGAGCTAATTTTTAGAGTTCAAATTAACTTTGTATCGTCTTTATATTCCTGGTGATTCACTCACTGTACCATTTCTGGAAAGGGCTGCAGGTGGATGGGGAGCTATCACTTTTAAAGCAAGTATTGTATTCCCATGTTTATTAGGACATATGATTTTAGCTGTCAAAGGATTTTAAATGCATAGTTTTCATTTGTAAAGTGCACTTAATATTTATTTGTTTGCAATCATTTTATGTGTATTTAGAATGCCTTAAACCAAACCATCTAAAGCGAGTCATTTGAGGCAAATTATTACTGAATTCGGAGAGGATATTTTTTCTACAATGAGTGAAATACTTTTCTGTAAAATATGGGAAGTTAAAGTGGCTGACATCAGATAAAGGATTTAGCCATTCAACAGCATATCAGTCGAAACAAACATATCCATTGTATCCAGAATATTGATAAAGAGAAAACCTCTCAAATGTTACTTGCACAAAATGCATTAACGAATCAAGAAATATCCTGATGATAAAGATCTCTGTGACGTTCTGGTACCTGCGAACATTCATCTGTGAAAACTTAGCAATGTTAAACTAAAGGATTTCCTGGGACTGTATATGGGTTATTCTATCCCAGACGAGTCCACACCGAGGAAAAACTGGAAATGTACATACCAGGGGAGATAGTTTTATTTACTCGTATAAGGTAAATCTTAACTCTTGTTATAAATAAATCATATTATGGAATTTCGATCAAATATTTTAGGTATTATTTTGCAATTTTAAAGTAATTATATAGAGTTCCTAGTGTAATTTTATATGTCACTTTTTGGCAACTTTAAGTCATAAAAGTCTGGGCCCTACTGATAATAATAGAGCTTAATACGAATAGTTTTGAAGTAATTTTGAATTAAGAGATAATTTAAATAAAATCGTTGACTATAACGAAATGTAAAGAGTCATCATGAATAAAAAATTATTATTAGGAATTTAAATTATTTATCTTTGTATTATTTCAATTAAGTTTTTAGAACTGTTATATAGATAGATTTAAATACAATATTTAGGTTTTTTTCCTTCTGCCTTCAAACCATACATATATTTTATTCTACTTGTTTTGTTTTTTCCCAATATATTATTCATGATGTGCAGGCAAGGGGAAGTCACTCGAATTAATATAGAACTAGAAGGAGTAAGGCTACATCAAGTAATGGAGTACCATTAACTAGGAGTTAAAATAACCGAAATTAACATAAAAAAATAAATATATTATAAGTATAATAGTGCAGGCGAATACAACTTTCCATAAAAAAAAAGACATTATCAACCTCGACTAGAATCGATTTAGAAAATAGGAAAAGTTTCATAAAGGCATATGTTTGGTGCTTTGCGCTTTACAAAATGTGAAAGTGAACTTATACAACTGAAAGGGAAATACTAGAAGCAATTGAAGCGTGGTGTTATAGAATAATGTTGATAATATCATGGATGGAGATGGTATCAAATACAGAAGAGCTAAGAAATTCAAATGAAGAAAGGCAACTTTGGAAAGGTATCCAGAAAAGAACAGTTAACATGCTACAACCCATACTGAGACATGATAGTTTGACGAAGATAATTTTTCTTTAGCACCGCGTTTCACTATCCATCTTGGTTACAGGTTTATGTACTTTTCTTTTTTTAAGGTAAATAATAGAACAATTCACACTAAATGGTTGTTGAATACGTTTTCGGCAATCATGTATCTAAGTTAGCAAACCCTAGCTTATATTGCACCAAACTAATGAACATAGAAAAAAAAATTTACTTAACACTTTGTCTAAGCTAAAGAATTCTTTTTCTCAAATGATTAAAACCAAAAAGACGGCTCCAGAGATGAATCTGAAGAGAGAGGTGGGCGAGGGATACCCCACACACAAAAATTGTCCCCATGGTCCCAACGGTTCCAGAGATGCGTCTCGGGATAAGGTTTGGGGGGGAGGTTGAGATGAAGGGGAGGTATTAGAAGGAGGTGGTGACTTTTTCGGCTTCTGGTAAAAATTGTTTTTTTATAATCAAGATTTCACATTTTAAAGTCAGCACATTTCTATTAGTCAACAATCAATTTAAACTCATAAAATAGGTCAATATTGGGTCTGACAGGAATATACACTCTCGTATTAAAAATATAGATTATGGGATTGATTTCATATAACAGGATATTTTTCATTGTTATCCAAAATCTTCAGGAAAAAGTCGTTGGATCATTCCAGTTCCACTAAAAAACACAATACAATTCTGGCAGACCTAAAACAGGAATGTGGGGAGAGAGCAGTCTATTCGAGATAAGGTGAATGTTTGTGCCCTTTGATGTGTGATTGATTACCAACAGCCGTCGGGAAATGTTTGTAGTTCAGCGAACTATGACGAATGTTCGGCAATATATTAGTCATAATTCAATCATATACACTACAAGTTATTGCCGAATGACAAATATTCGTTACTCGGGATACACCTAGTGACGCATGTGTAGCGCATACTATAGAAGGAGATGTGAAAGGGAGAAATTCAAGATGGAGACCAATACTGGAGTACATGAATCAGATAGAAAACGACGTTGGCAGAAGAAGGTATAAATATGTACAAAATCTGACCCATAATAGACAAAGTGGAGAGCTGCAGAAAGCCACTCGTTGTATTGAGGACCTAATGATATTGATTTCTAACACTGCTTTCGCTTTATGTCTATATCATTTTTTCTATTTATTTTTTTATTAAAATGTTTTGGTAAATTTCACTCTAAATCTATTATTTTGGTCTCTATTCTCAATAATTTAACCTTGTAATTTTTTTCTAGGGTCTACTATTTTCTCACAAAATTATATCAAAATAAATTTCTTCTAATAACATTGGCTCTTAAAACTAGACTCTGAAATAATTTTACATTGCTTTTTATAACTATCAAAAAATACATAATTTTCTTAAGTGTCTTAAAATAAATATATTAATAAAATAACTTGTTCCGTATTGTAATTTTAAAGTTTTCTTTAATAATTTTAGCTCAGTATATTTTTCAAATTATTTTTAAATTTCATCCCAAATGAGGGGTGAATGATATACTTATTTGGCTGGAATATCGAACTTCAATTCAGGATTTATATTACTAGTTTTTAAGGCTTGAAGGCTAATGTCAATACTACTCAATCTAACAGGACAAAATCTTCAATTTATTGATGCATGAAAGGTTAAATGTTGTTAGATTGTACTAGCTTGTTATATAAGTATATTTCGGTCACTAAGGCTATTTACATGAGATCTAAGTAAGAGTGTTTATGGTGTGAATTAACTAAGTTAATTTTATTTTTAATAAATAAATTAAAATACTTATTTATATACTATGTTTTTGTGAATAATGTAGGGTCTTTTGATATCTGTATCCCTTAATTTGACCCTGGATCCATGGGTATGTCGGCGACATACACAGTGTATAGGAACGGTGAGAGTGCCGACCCCTGCAGCACCCCCGCCCTGGTACTATGAATAGGCGACCTTTTACTTTCCATCTTGACTTGAAAGTGTCGTCCAGTTATAAAGCTCTTGATTAGATGTACATAAACCCTTGGGAAATTGGCCTGGATCAATTTGTAAATAAGGCCGGCGTGCCAGACCTTATCAAAAGGCTTCTCTACAACCATGAGTACAGCTAGCGTGATTTCCCTTTGATTAAAGCTCTCTGTCGTGTCCTCCACTAGGCTCAGGATTGGTGTACCGTTGAATGATGGTTCCGAAATCTGAATTGGGTGTCGGGGATAACTCGATGCTCTCTGCCGAAGGCTTTCAATCGCTGCAGATTGATTTTCTCAAATAGTTTTCCTACACTGCTAAGGAGACTGATGGGCCGCCTGTTCTGCGGGAATTTGCAGTCCTTGCCTGGTTTGGGCAATGAAACGACGTCGGCAACCTTACACGCCTCCGGGAAGTAACCTGCCAGTAATGCCGCTGAAAACAATCTTGTTAAGAGCTGGATTACACATTCCGGAACGTGTCGCAACATCTCGTTTGAGACCCTGTCGTGACTTGCCGCTTTCCGTAGCTTCAGCGTTTCCACCTGGCGGGTGACTTCATTTCTGGTGATTGGGGGTGGTAGCTCTATAACAGGATCAGCTAGGTATACCCCAACCGCTCTATTTACTGTCCTGGTAAACTCTTCATTTTGGGGCTCTGAGTTAGCCTTGAACTGGTCTTCAAGAGATTCTGCAATGGCCTAAGCCTTGGCCTCGCCCCGGTATTCCAACCCCCTCCTTCCGTGGATGACCGTGGTCCCTGCCTTTCCTTTCGTACCTTTGAGCTGTCTCGTCCCCTTCCACACGTTGGTATCCCCAGAAAAAGTGTTCGCTACATACTCATTCCAGTTGGTGATCTTCAGAGCTTTAGCCTTTCTACGCACAAGGGCTCTTAGCCTACTGTACTCTGCACGATGCCTCGGGTCCCGGTGCTGCTGCCATTCCCTGTGCGCTTCCCTCTTCAGGGCTATCAAGTAACTTAGCTCCGGGTCGTCCCTCTTTAACAAAACCGGTGGCGTCTCGAATACAGTTGTCTCTCGGTATGCCTCGAGTAATGTGGCTGTCAGAAGATTGATGGAACTGTCCACTTCTTCCGGGGAGTTTACCTCCATGTTCAACGGAACTGCATCCGTCAATACCCGCCGATACTCGTCCCAGTCACTCCTGGGGATCTTCCTCCTAAGGTACGACAATCTTGGGTTTTTCTTTAGGGCTGTCCTTCTGAAGACCGGGAGATGGTCGGAGTCAAGTTCATTTAAGGCTTCGAGTTCTTCCGGAAGCGTATCTAGATCCGTCAGGACGACATCCAGAACATCGGGAAGATTCCTGTAATTGGATGGGTAGAACGTCGGCTCGTTAGTCGCCAGGACTGTGTAGTTCTTGATTGCTGCCTGGCCAGCCAGTGCCCGACCTGCCTGATTGGACACGCGACTGTTCCAACTCGTATGTTTACAGTTAAGATCTCCCGCTACGAGGAAATCCCTTTTTTATGTGAGCCTGTCTAGGTCATCGATGGTGAATGGGACCGCAGGGCTTCTGTAGACAGTGGTAAACACTATCTGTTTCCACCCTGTGGGAATAGCTATCGAAGTGGAT